>VXBX01006882.1:154868-173061 GCA_013400415.1 Scytalopus superciliaris
TTTTAATTATTTTTTTTTTTTTTTTTTTTTTTTTTTTAGCAAATCCAGAGGTTCAGGTTGATTATAAAGGACCCTATGAAAACTTATATTTCAAATACAGCCCGTGCAGTAAACTGTCAGAACTTCAGAAGAAGAGTAAGAAATCCATGTGTAAATTGGTGATATTATTCTCTCCACTACTGCTGTTCAGAACAAATAGTTCAATGATTACAGTTCAGACTATATTTAGGATAAAGTAAGCAAAAGGTATCCTGTTGAGAACAAGAAAGGAAGGAAAAAAGTTGATCATAATTTCTGAGAAGAGCTTAAGTATAGCTGATGGAAACAGTTTTTCTTTTCCATAAAGTATATCCAAGGGGTTTGTAAACTCAAGTTTTCCTTGCTTACTCATAAATGGTGAGAAGGAAGAGAAAACAGACAGCTCTCCACTAGGGGAAAGACTTTGATGTCTAATGAACACACCAAAAAAAAAAAAAAAAATCTATTCCTGTAGACTTTGTTTAACACATACCTTACCCTCAGTGGAAGAGAGAACATTCCTTCAGGATGTAACACTGTAACGGAAACCTCTGTCAGAAAAAATGTAGTACATAGCTGAGGATCAGAGTAAAGTGTTCACACCTGGTACATGTTTCACTGAACATGTGCTCCTATGCTGCCATGGAAAAAGGCGGTTTGCAGAACTTTCAAAATAATTTTGAAAGCATGTTTTACTCAGGTATATTATTCAGAAGCTGTTCACTGATACACAGTTTCATAATAATTAGCTTAATTTGACAAGGAGAAACATTTTGGGTTTTTATTTTCTGCAAGATACTAAATCTTCTTGAGGAGACTTGGTTCTTCAGCCAAAACTCAAATTAAAGTGCAAATAAAGCCAAGCCACTACTTATAACTGAACTCAGCAGCTCTCCCCTCACTAATATCACTTCAAGCGAACAAGCCTCAAATCTCAGAAGCTAGTGACACAGTAAAGGGTCTATCTCTCTTCTCCAGAGACAGATCAACTCTTCCAGAATATATAATATAAAACACACATATTTTTAAATCCCGAATCTTACTGGTCCAGAAAAATTAAACCCAAAGTTATTATAACTCAAAAAAAAAAAAAAAAAAAGCATCCAAAATACATGCACTTTCAAAGACTGCAACAAATATTACTTTCAGATTCATCTGGCCCCTTGCTACCTACATGCAGATTGCTCTGGTTCAAAACACGGCTCCAAAAGCAGCCATCCCCTGCTTTCCAAAGCCACAAGGATGCACCCCCAGCTCCTCACCAAGCTGCTTATAGCTACTCCACTCACACCCCCAGCAGCACCTGGGCACCTCAATCTCTTCACAACAGGCCACTCACCACAGCTGTGGCAGCCCTTTGTTCCCAGCTCACTCTGAGGAGGGAAAGCACAGATCCCAAAACACAATCACTTTAACTCGTTTTGGGGCTAAATAGTGTAAATGAGTAAAATTTTATGCTGTCAGCTAATCAACACAGAAAACAGTTCAGCTTCATCAAAATGTCAGTTTCACTTAGCGACATCTCAGTTGATTCCCTGAGAGACGACTAGTTTTCAGTAAAGAGAGACTACAAAAGGCAATCATTTTATAGTTTAGAGGCTCAGTTTTACACACAAGAGATTTAGTACACTGACAAATAATTTAAAAATCCAAATCACAGCTTCCATCCGAATTAAAGTAACACATAGATCACTGCATCTATATTCAAAAATGTGTTGATACTCTTGATGCTGATATTTCCCTGCTACTAGCTACATAACTGAAAACATATCCTTCTATCTAGTTGTTCAGGGAAAACTGAAGAAAATGCATTGCAAGACATACAAATCCTTCAATAAAGATGATGAGAAACTCTGTTGACTCTGGTTCTGAACCTATAAACAGGGAGACAGAGTCCCATGCCTCAATTCTGCATGATGACCAAATTTTAATAAATCAATACATTTAGCTTTATTTTTTTTCAGTTTTGCATTGTTTCATATTGGACACTCTTGTGACCTATTAATATGAATCTGCTGTAATTGTTAAACTTTCTTCTCCTCCAACAAATTAAAAGGACAAAAATATTTCACACACATATTCCGCTTCTGAGCTATGAATATGCTTTGCTTACACGTATCTCCTTGTAAAGCCAAGTCATTGCATGTTAGTACCAGCAAGAATGTAAATCTTCAAACAATAAGGTATACTGATACATAACATTTAATACACAGCTGACTAAACACCGTAAGTGTTTTCTTCAAAGTCATTACCACCTCTGCCCACACCGAGAATATCAAACACAGTATAATCACAGTGCTATGACAATAACAGTTCCACAGTAGACTGCCTGTGGGACTTACTGGTATTACAATGGCTCGGTGAAACCTGGCATGCTACTGGCTATAAAAAGCAGTGGGTTTTGCAGAAGTATGCACCCTGCATCAATATTAAGTCTTCGAAGAGGTTAATTTTAATAATCACTGAACATTTTAAAATAGATTTTAAAGGACTTAATATTGCCTAAATGTCAGGAGAAACAACTTCTCAAATTATAGCACAGGTTGGACCTAAGAGTCTAATGCACATGGTAGAGATAGGGAAGCCAGCTCTAAGTCAATCCATTGTGGGTGTAAGACCCCACATAGCCCTCTTGACATGGAGCTCTGCATTTCTCAGCAGAGTAAATTATCATGCATGGGTGCTCTGTGTTGAACCTGACAAACTGCCTTTGCCACTGACTACAACGAGCATCTCTAAAGCTGAGCACAAACCCTGTATGAGCAGAATCAGGTCAATGCTAAAGCTTCTGAATATCCACTATCTGGCATCTGCAAACTTCTTTCACTGTTGATGACCTTCACTTAGAATTGCTACTTAGCAAGTACAAAGCCATTCCAATTAGGGATGAGAAGTTATCATTGCGGGGGTTAACCTTATATTTCAGTTTTCTTTAAATATAACAAAAATATAACTGGAGTTAACTGAATCAATTTGTTAGTATTACTCAGCAATTGGAGTACTTCAACTGTTATGACACAGTTTTAGCTCCCAGGTACTGAGTGAAAATAGATTGAACTAACTACTACATACAGACAATTTTTTCCTGAGAAAAATCTGGACCACTGCCAAATGCAAAGTCACATCTTCAAGAGCAAAGCATGAGGGCCAGTGTTATGATGGGGTAACCTTATCACAGACAGCTATGAATTCAAAGAGGCCACTGTGATCATTGTTACTAACCAAGCCAAGAGCTCAGATGCTGCAGTTGAAACAATTCTAGTTTATACTTATAGTGAGGTAATGCTTGTACTTCATACAACATTAGTTAGATCTTTACTGAAATTAAGGGGTCAGTACTAGTGCAATGTGAATCTGACACTTTGGAAACAGTTTAAAGAACAGCTAAATAGTATTAGTCAAGATTTGGAAACCTGCCTTAGAGTGAAAAGCTTAAGCACTTAATCTATTTATTTTATCAAAGAGAAGGTTAAGATGTGACCTGATTATGCTTTATAAGTAGCTACACATGAACAGACTCCTAAGATTAGACAGCCCTTTACTTTAGAAGAGATATGCATGGCTAGAACCAAGAGCTGGGAAAAGATAGAAGTATAAATGTTTAAGTGAGATTAATTAACCATTATGGGTAAGACATATGGGGTTTTTTGTTTTGTTGGGGGGAGTGGGGTTTGTGGTACACTTAGCCATCAAGCACTGTCTAAATATGTATTTACCAGACAAAATTATATGGCCTGTTACGAGGAAAGAACTGTCCTTACCACCTGAGGAATCACACAGCCATCACATCATAGTGACATTTTCACTTCAGGCTGCAAATCGATCAACACAAGGTATTGAGCAATTACACACCAGTAAGGAGCTGTCAAAAAAAGAAGGCAACTTCATTATCTCATCTATATTCTGTCTAAAATCAATTCCACTTTGAAGCACTGACACACAGATGTGAATAAGCAAACCTGTCTCTACATGCACACATAGACAGAAAACCTCAACAGTCTTAAAGAGCTTCTACAAAGTTTGCAAACTTCCCTCACTATAAAACTCTCTGGTCTAAAGAACAATGTAACCGAGATATAAAACGTGAACAGTAACATCCTTAACATTAAAGGGTCCCTTCTCTTAACAGTACCAGTTTAACATAATGATTACAACGTAACACAAAGCCGTGTGACATTTCAGGATGCTGCATACTACAGTTTTTTGTATGCCTTCATTAGAGTAGGAGAAAAACTGTTTCCGTCTTGAACTCTTCTGCATCACTAAGATCTGCTTTGACAAAATAGCTTTATCTTCCTTTGAACTCTCTATGACTACTACTCAGAAAAACTGCCAAAGAAGATATCAGAAAGCAAAAGCCAGCATAACACAATTGAAAAATAAAGCAAATATAATTGCTTTTCATCTGATTCTTATGGAAAAATGCAGTTGCAGAGACTGAAAAAATGCTGGACACTGTAAAAATTATGATGAGATTTTACTGCATAGAACTAATATTCTTAATGTTTGATAAAACATCATTTTTGTATTTCTGTATGGCATTTAGCATTTCCTTTACCTTTTTTTTTTTCAATCATGAAGAAATGGAAATTCAAGAAACCATTACATTGTGACTGAAAAATTAAAAGTGAGTTTTCTTGAGAAGTCTTCCAAAGCTGAAAGCGAGGCAGAGAATCAGATGGCAATCTTAAGAGGTAAAAAAATGACAGAAGAGAAATGTTGTGTTCTTCAAGGATTCAATCCAATCCAGGCAATAACAACACAATGTGCATCTCTTTAAGAAATTTTAAAAGATAGCAGGATATCATAGGAGAATTAACATTATATAGTCTCTTTAAATTTATAGATACATACAATACAGGGCTGAATTAGGACCTTCAGGACTGACAACAGTCAAAGAACTATCCTGTTGTATGGAATTTACTCCTTTGCTAATTACAGTTCATGAGAAAAGTACAATGAGAAGGAGGAATTTGGTGTTCATGAAGCACTAGGCAGTGCTAGTGACAAAGTTTAGCAGAAATTGATGAAAACTCACGTGGTGATAACACAGGGAGGCATCCTACATCGCTGACATACTTGTGTCTGCACAGGTGAAATGCACCTGTAATTAAACTGTTCCACAGGATATATACCATTTTGGTTTGGGATTTGGTTTTGTTCTTGGCTTCTGCATCTTGAAAAGGTACAGCTCTGCTTCAGCTTTATGACTCTCTTTGTTGCCACATGCCTTCAGGAAATAAGGATAAGCCTGTTCCCAATGGGATTTACAATTCATGCAGTTCACTCTGCTTTTCTCCTCCTCTTTTATGTACATATATAATAATCTCCCAAAATGTTACAGAGGAGGTAATTCAGTGATATTTTCCTGGTTTATAAGATAAAAATACTCTTTTCTCTTCCTTCCATCTACTGAGTTATCTGACCAAGCAACACAACTTTTTAGGACTTATGACAGAAAACCTGAGTAAAACTTTAGTCCTGATATTGATTTGTTGCAATGTGGTTAGTATATCTTTTCATATAATATGTATATTCAGACTGTAACAGCAATAGGTAGAAAGAGAGACTAAACTTTAGCCACTTTATTATTAAAAAAAATGATTTTTCCATAATCTATGGCTGTGTTTAGGTGTCATTATTAGATATATAAACTCGATGAAGATGTAGGACAAAAAGAAAGGGGAATTTACTCTTGGTGACACAGGAAATAAAAATAAGACAGATAATTTAAAAAAAAAGTAAAATAAATAATACATGAAAACATTAAACACAAACAAAATAAAATTAGATATTCACAGAAAAAAAAAACCAAAACAACCTCAAACCTAAAAAACTAACAACAAAAAACAAACAACCCCCCCCCCCCCAACAAACAACAAAACAAGAACTTCAACATGAAGTAATTATGTGGACACAATCTTTGAACAAACCCATCTTCTCAGCAGCAGTTTAAGGCAGACAGTTTTGTTGCAGAAGTAGACTCATTCACTGCCCTCCTGTTGATGCTATGATGGGAACAGTAACCTCCACAGAGGGGAAAAATTAGGGAGCTCAAAATGGTAATTTTAATTAATGTCTCCATGTATGCCAGAAACATCCCTTGTTACTATCCCAAGGAGCATCATCCATATGAGAACACAAGGAAGAAAAGCTTAATCATGAGTTTAAGTAAGAGTTAGCATCAATTTTGGAACAATAATTTAAAGTGCAGCAAAATGCCTTAAATGCCTGCTCTTTTGCTTTCATCTGTGAAATATTTAAAAAAAAAGAAAAAGGAAGGACTGAGATGTGAGGGGACAGTAAGTACTTTTCAAGCTGTCTGAAGCACAATTCTTGCTACAGCAACAAAGTTCATTGCATATATTTGCCCCTCTGACCTAATTCACCCTACAGAAGGAATTGTCTAACTACATTCCCCTCATTACACAATTTCTGTTCCCCTGCTGTTCCTATGTCGTTCTTTACCAGCTTGTGACTGCACTACTCAGAACAGGAGGCACAAAATGCATTACGCTCCTTCCTTTGCACCTTCTCTCCCTGCCAGATGCTTATGCAGCACATCACAGTTCAAATGGTAGAATTTTATGAAGGATAATACAGCATCATTAAAGGTGTATTAAGAAATTATCCTCTTGACTCCAAAATTGTGGCATGCTTCACTCTATAAATTACAAGTGACAGCTCTTTCACTTCAGTAACAGGGCTGTTGTATGAGACTGTGCTGTTGCTTCACTGCCCCTGGGAAATACCATTTATAATGTTTGCAATGCTGTTGTTTTTAGAGTTGCAGTAGGATTACTGATAGAAGAATTAACCATCTTCATTTATAACAGTCACAGGAAAAAGATATATAAATTAATCAAGTGTACTAAGTTTTTTAATGAACCTCTCAAAGACAGCATCACAATGATAGGTGATGATGATTTGCTTGCTGCATTTTGCATCCAGATCTCAGAAATATGTGAAAGAGACATGAAATCCTCTTCCAGGATGACAATGATCTAACTACTTCACCTTTATTTCAGCAAAAATATGAAATATTCCGTCTTCTTTATGCATTAGTTCTGAAGAGAAACTAAGAACCAAAGCTGCATGAGGCTTGACTATTAAATAGAGGAATAAAATACCAATTTTCTATCCTTTCTGTTTGACTGTCAAGATATATTACAATCATGTCTTGGGTTGAAAGGAGGTTACAATGAAAAACAAACAGCAAAGCAAAAATAACTATGCATACTATGTTTCAAAAGTGCTAAAGCTAGACAGTGATTTCATATTACTCAACTTTGGATAACTTCCTTGTCATGATCTTCCTCTGCACTGGGCAACATATCTCACTATAAGACATTTTCCTTACAGGCATCCAGTCATAAAAAGATAACATATGAAATAGAGAGATATCATTTCTCTTAAAAGCGTTAAGCACCGATGTTTGAGTCTCACTTCTTTTATGCTGAATTTTTAATTTTCTGTGATATTAACCACCACTGTCCCTTCTTCTTCCTTTTGTGACTACAAAAAAAGGCACCCAGTACACAATATATTTTCTTCAAAAAAAAAAAAAATTCTAAGAATTATTAAGTTATTATTTTATTTTTTTTAAATAAGATCAATCTTCTTCTTTTAACAAAAGTCACAAGGATATCTGAGAGCACAGGAAAGATGTTTCCATGTGTTTACTGATTGCATGCCATTCCACATACTATCCAAGGTGTTTACACCTGTTATGCTTAAAAAGCATGATAAAGCATTACTTATACCCACACATGCACACCCCTGTTATTTAGGCTGCTTTCTGTTGAAATAGAAACCAATGTATCAATAAAAAAACATGCTTAGAAATGTCACATCACCAGGTTTTTGACCCAGTAATGTCTCTGATGAAAGAATTGGGTACTACTTTTATGCTCTGTCCTTGGTGTCATTCAGATTAATCATGACTGCGCTCCGCTAGCAGAACATACACAAACTCAAGACTGCACTAAGATTTGGTACAGAGACTGCCAAGATAAATTCAATTGTCAACTACCCACACACTGTCTCTCTGTCTTATGTATGTTAAAACAAGGTCTACTTAAACCCATCCTTACTTTTGTCTGCATTCATCTTAAACTTCGTTACAGACCTTAGCAGGATTCTTCTAAGACTTAATATCTAAGACATTTTTACCCTCTGCTTCCTGAAAGGAAAAAAGTTCCAAAACCAAACAATGGCCTATTTGTGAAGGGCCCTACTGCAGGGACTCTTGAAGCTTTGATACTTCATGATCTATGACACACCCTGCCTATCTCTGTCTAGCAAGTGCCAAAAGGGGAGAAAAAGATTGGCCGTTTTGATCTCCACATGCTTGTAACACTTTGCAACTCTCAGTGAGGCTGAATCTCATGCTTCAGGGCTTCAGCCAGATGTTGGCAAGGTCAGTTCACTCTCTTTGGGCAGGCCTTCCCCAGGACGATCAGAGACTAGACACAGGTTCAAAGCAGATGGAAGATGAAGTGACCCACTGTTCAAAAACTGCAGTAGGAATCCGCCTTTGATATACCTGACTGGTATGTGACCAGTTCACATGTTCAAGGCACTATTGATTACCAGACCATTCCAATATGAAAAGACTTCCCCTGTTTTGGATGAGCAAGAGCCTTTGGTTTGCTTCCTTATTTCCTCCTCCAATACAAAATAGACACTTTCCCTGGGGCCACTGGGATATATTCTATACACCCTGGATAATACAGAAAGCTCAGATATTTACCTCTCATTTATCTCCCGCATTTGTCACATTTGTCTCTCTTGCTTACTGCTTATGGCTTGCAGTTTCCAGAGGAATAAAATATTTTCATTACAGTCTCCAGCTAAAATATATTTTCTGTGATACACAGGCATAAGTCAGCAAAGGTTATCTGGAAGTCCCTTCTTGGCCTTCCTATGAAACTTTGGTATTGAGGACCATGCTGTTTTAAGGAGCTAATTCGAAAGAACATTTTTGGCTACTACTGCAGAAAATTAAGTACTTTGCTACTATGATCTGCTGATGTTTCCTTTATTCGCATCATATACATGTATATATACATGAAAGTACATATGAATCTGTATAGCCATTGATCTATAGTTGTATGTTCACATGAGTTAACATAGAAAGGTAACAAAAAAGCATACACAACAAATGTTTTTTGTGATTTTTTTTTTAATGAATTGGTTTTCTTGTTCCTGGACTAGCTTAAGACAAAGAAAAAACATGGAGTAAACTGCCTGGGGGTTTGCTCTCAAACAACTCTCTGTGCTGGACAAGAGAGTGAGACTATGAATCATCCATTGGTCATCCACTCGTACTGGAACAATAATAGACAGTCTGAGAACAGTGTCCAGCATCATTGCTAGAGTTCAGGAATTGTGCTCCTATCACATGACTGTTTTAAGAGGTTTTAAAAAAATGACATTACGTGCACTTGCTTTAGGCAAAATTTGGGGTTGAAAGGAACCAATTGAGAAGGAAACATGCTGAACAAATTAACTCTCTTCCAGCATTCTGCTTAACCATTTTAATTAATGGGAACATTGAAAAGTGAAAAGTCAGCTAGTTAGGATTGTTTATTCTGAGCTTGCAACTTAACAAGAGGGGTCAATTACATGAGCAACCATGAGCAAGAAAATATGTGCATGTGTGAAATGGTTCTTAATAGCATAAAATTGTTTACTGGTCCGTTCAAAGCATCATCACTAAAAACCTTTTGCCTTTAGATTTTGAACAAAACTTGGTAACTGATTTGTCTACAACATTTCCTTGCTCAGGACATAAAAACCTTTAGATTTTTACCAAACAAGTCTGCAGCCTGCTTAACAGAATAAAATGTAGACAAGATTGCAAAAATAGGTATTTCAAAGATAAAAAATTGAATGAGTCATTTGTGCTAAGAAAACACAAAAGAGGGAGAATGAAAGCAGGTCACGGAATACAATCCCAGTCCATTGTCTGTGCACCCATAAATGGGATTTTTCTCTGTTCCAAAGAGAGAAATATCTACAAACCTATTATTAGTAGCATGTTTAAAAAAATAAGAATTCTCAATGTATTTTCTTAGAGGACTGAGTTTTTATACCTCCTTTCTCTGTTACTTTCAAGACTTCTTCCCCTTGTGTTTATAAATACACGTAACACCAAACAGGTTAAGTTTTAAGCCTTCATCTGCAAGGTAAAATTCACATGTTAATGGCAATTTAACATATGTATTTCCAGAAACATATTCTTCTCAGTGATCTTGACTTCAGTCAATTATAACACTCATTGTTAAGAAATTGTAAAACTAATAAAAATTTGAATTACTGAAAGTTATATAAAAAACTTATATACTGAACTTGGCAGTTACTGAGATTAATGTTCACGTGAAGTCCTCGTATCATCGCATACAACACTGTATTCTTTATTACATCTTGAGAAATATATGGAAAGTCACTTTGGTAAATATTACATAACAAGAAAATCCTTTTAGCCCTTGTTTGCAATCTACACTTCACTTCGACATCTTAAAATCACAAAAGCCATCCACGGAGAGGGATTTAAAAATCATTACTTTAGAATACTTGTTTAATAGAAAGTGATGGCTTAAATGCTACAATATGTTCCTTGAATATCTTCACATTAAATGGTAATTGAACAAAAAGCTGCCTGGTCCTCTTCAAGGGCAAGTCCCCACAAAGCTCCTCATTATCGTAATTTCTAATTTGGAAGCCAAACTAAATAACAAGAAGTAATTTGCCAATTAGAACTTCCTGCTCTTTTTCCCTTTATTCCTTAAACACCATTCAGGGGCTGAACCAGTCAAACACTTTTAGCTTCAAAACTGCAACTGAAAGAATTTAATTTGTGTCTCTCCACGGTGAACCTGTCAAGAGGCAGCAGTGATGCATACCATGTCCCGACACAACAGTTGCCCTTAAATACACAGAGAGCTCTCCATGTACTTGCTCTGCCTAGGGTTTCTTTTAATACTTTCCTTCATTTTGCTTCCCTTGAAATATATGCACACTTTTCCAAATTAAGATTTCTCATCAATGATTTCTGACATGTGGAGTAGTCCCAAGGACAAAATTCATCTTTTGTGTTTGAGAAGCTTTTAACAAATAAGAGGCACATAATGATAAAACCAACACAAAAGAGTGCTCAGAAGAAACAAAGTTCCATTCAGCCAGTGAAAGCCACAGAGAGCAGGTCACTCCAGAGAGATTTACAGCTTCATAAACAAGACCATATGTGAATTGTGCTGTCCTGAAAATTCAAATCCTGACCAAAAACAATGAAACTGGTTTACTCTTCAGAAGTTCATTGGAAATGCGTACATGGAAGGCAAAGAACAAGTATACGGATGAATGGTAACACATGGAGTGATGCTCAAACCACAGACTACTTATAAAGCTATCTGAGACAATCAAAAAAAGGCATTTTCTTATATAACTTGAAGTACTGTATTGTTTTTAAAGTCTGTCAAGTATACAGTTTTTAAGAAGATATGTAAGTACTGAAAGAACCCAGTAAATCTTGAGTAAGGATGTGTCTCCAGTTTTTATATACTTATGATAAAATAAATGTTAGATACTGAAAAAATGTTATTTAAAACATTTTTGTCTCTATACATACACTAACTTAACAAGTCAGTGTGATTATTTGGTTGAAGGAATGTATTTTTTTTTTCCTTTTATTTATTTACAGCAAATTTTCCAGTCACCTTTCAGATCAGCAGTTTGATCTAAAGACTCCAGCACTTCCTGCAATGGTCTATTATATGAGAAGAATGCAAAGCAGTATCCAATAGCATACAGATCAAACTGTCCTTTGAGGTTTCAGGGCTCTGAGGTCAGAACATGACATTGCCACAATGGATTCCAGGAGAAAAACAAAGGTGTGTTATTTTGAAAGGAAAAAAAAGTTAGAACTTTGCAAACTGGTGATTTTTAACACAACTACAAGCTCTTAAATCTCTTTTGCAACTGCCATGTCCATTACATTGACTATTTAAACATTTATTTTTTTTCTGTTCCTCAGATGCTTTTAGGGGAAAATTTTCAAAATCTATTACGAGAACACACAAGGATATGCTTACCTCATACATACTCTGTGTGAATAATATGGGAGAGGTTGTTCTGAACAAGTCTCTTTTTGGCTTTGTGATGCTGTCTGTGCAACTGTTTTGTGGCATAAACAGGAGGCAAATTTTGAGGAAGGCTGCAATAGAGAGAAATCAATCAAACCTAGTCTAACTTACTCTGTACAACTTGAGTAGCTGACTTGGGCTTGAGAGAGATACTAAGAAACAGCATTTCTTAATGCAGATTATGCACTAAAAGGACACGCACACAGGTGGTGTGTTTCCTGGTTGAAAAGCTTTCCTAGTCCACTCACAGCACAAAAGACAAGGAGAAGAGGTGAAAGAGAATAAACACCTCCATATACTGCTGAACTTCACATAGCTAAGTTGGTGTGGACTTAAAATCAAAAGAGTTTCCCTTAATAACTCCAGGCCTTGATCATTTCACCACTAAAGTTTCAGCAGCACAGGAACCTGTGCAGCTTGTGTGACCAAACAGATTTTTAACACTGAGTGTAAAAATCAACACTCTTGCTGCATAGTCCGGTTAAAACATTCCTTCCCTTATTAAACCTCATAGAGTACAGCAGGCATGTGGGTAACGAGCTACTGCCGAGCAATCATACCTCACACATAAGCCTGTGTGCTATACATACAGAAATCTGAAATAAAGATACTGTGAGACACTCAATAAAGGGTTTTAAAGCACTGCAACACTGAAATTGCATCTCTCTCAGTCAAATTCTACATTTTAGAAAGAAGGAAAAAACCCAACAAAGTATGACCAAGAGCATTTAACTATTCTACAAGATGATAAAATTATTGTTAAATCACGTCCATTTAGCAATATTATATATTTGTCAGAATAAAAGTTGCAATCTCATTTATAGATGAATTCTGGTGGGAAAGAGGAAATACACCCTTCTGCTCATCTCAAACCAGAACTTCATACAAAAAGCTGTGAAAAACAAAGGTTCATTCATAGACCATCAAGATAATATAACTATACACTTCAAGATCAATCTTGCTGCAAATACTTTGAAAATTGGCTGCCCCAGTGCAGTTCTAAAAATAAAAAAATTTGTAGGCTTCTTGAATTTCAAAAGTCTTTGGCAGTTCTCCTTGACTCAGTTAATCAATTAATACCTCCTAAGGGTTCTTCTGAGACATCTAAAAATCCCATTTTCAGTGTACTTAAGGAATTATGACCCAGTCCTTATGCGTGGGGTAAGACCCAGGAGTGAATCTATCAAACAGTACTTTGTTTGGCAAAAAGATAAATATATGTACTTGAGAAAACATCTTTGCAACTTTTCTCATTTATTTTAACAGCATGCACCAGAAATAATTCAGTTCAAAAAGAGAATGAGGAGGGGAAAAGAAATTAAATGCTAAAAAAGGAAAGAACTTCCGTAAGTCTACACTAAGCCTCCAAGGAACAACCTTCACAGTATGCTGAAGTCACAGGCAAATACATAAATGCTTATATTACTATTCACTAGAAACCATATACCATTATGCAGTACATATTAGACCCAGAGATCTCAAAATACATTATCAACTACACTGATATCTCAGTTCAATATGGCATAAGCATTACTAGACTGATTTTCAGGGTAAGTAAAATGAAGGCCAAACTGATTTTTCTCCTTCCTTACTAAAGTAATTGACTATGGTCTCCTGTTCTGAAAACTAAGTGATTGTCAAGTGGCAATTGGAAGACAACAGCAGACAAACCCTCTTAAACCAAATTACTAGAGCTGGAAATGCCAAAGAAATAACCCAGTAATGGCTATTTTCTAAGTCACACATTGTTCAACTTCTTAACAGGTATCAGTCTCAATTTTAAATGACTTCACTGTCACATACTCCAGTATCGTTAAAAATACTTTACCCTTTCCCATCAGACAGCTATGAATTAATGGGACAGCACCCAAAGCTGTTCATGGAGACTTAGTTGCCAACTAACTGTATTTTTGAATGAAATTCTGTCAGGCTATGAAATCTTTCTTACCTACAAAACACAGAGACAGTTTTAAAAAAGCAAATATTTTAATCTTGCACTCCTACAAAATACTTTCTATGGCCAACCATGACTTAGACACAAAAAGTACAGACCTCTGAAGCCCAAACTAGGACTCCTCCAGCTCTTCCTACCATAATGCAACTGGGACAAGAACACTCAAGGCACTTCTTCTGACTCATGCCTGCAGTTCATTTGGCTGATATAAACACATAGTGATAACCACAAGAGTGCTGTGAGAGCAATTAAGAGCACATTCAAAATACCATAGCAATGCAGTGATAAAACTGAACAAACATTAGAACACTATGCTATCAGATGTTGGTTTACACCATCAAGGGCCAAGGTCATGTATGTTCAAAGTCTGTCCTAAACTACAAGACAGTCTGTTCCCCATCCCATGCTGGGGCAAAATGGGGGAATCTGAGAAAGAACATGGCCAGTAATGCACTGCCTCCCTTTGCTGAAACCTCACAGAAATATCTCTTTGGGTGGTCCATATGTACTGGACTTCATTTCTACAGATAGTATGCACCAGGGAAGCTCATGAGAAGAAAGGGCTAGGTTGCTACAAAATGGCCTTGCATGACTGTTGTGCATTCCTGGTATCAAACTTATTGCTGCAGTGTGTCACGTGGTAAAAATAACTCACAAAAAGCCTCTGTCACACAAGTTCAGTCTTAGAGTTTTTATACAGAATACAAATCCAACTGCAACATTTTACTGTATCAATTAAAAACATTCTCTGGAAAACTCATAATACAGTGTATAAACACTAAACATACATAGCAATACAGTTACATATAGAGTAATATTCTCTTTTCTGTTCCTTATTTTGTCAAATGTTTTGGTGGTCCAATCCCTCAGGAACACCTGTTAGCCTCACAAAACCCACCATCATAATTTGCAGTTTATTGGCAGCCCAAGCAGAGAGGAATGAATTGCCCTCAGAATCCTGAAAATGTGGTTCTGCAACGCAGCTGAGGCAGATTGGCAGAAGCTGTCAGCATTAAACCTGTCCTGACAATGAATGCTCCTATTTGTTAAAAGCAGTTAAGGAAATACATAAATACAGCTCTGCTCATGGAATCACACAAGCAGAAAGTAAACTGACTGTTGACTTCAGCACACCTGCCCAGGTTCTATCATATCTCTTTTTAATTCAATTTCAGTAAAGCTGAAGATATAAACAGACAGAGGGAGATGTTCTCAGAGAGACCCACCACAGTAATAGTCACTCCTGCTCACAAAAAACACAACCTGTTAAGTTCCAATATCTGTGCCATTTTGCACAGCAAAACTGGAACTGCTACTGCCTCCTGATGCTGTGTTCAGGTCCCACATCTTCATCAATTCACTTTTTTATACAAAGTCTTTAAGATAAAGACAGTGACAAACTGATGGGATGGGATCTTCAGGATCTTTCCTCTAGGAGGATGGAAAGCAGATGTTTTGCTGTTACTGCAACCATTGTAATATAAATATTGCCAGCTAGAGTATCAGAAGATCTATGACTCAAGACTAGATTCTGCTGGTGGTTAATACTGTATTTGGAGAATAGTCTTCAGTTAGTACTAAATCATAGTCAGCCCACATTTGTTAAGCAATTAGGTTATTCAGCATATAATTAGAAAATATTATATAGGGTAAAACACTTTATTCCATATACGATGCTTCTCTACATTTAGCATTTAGAGATAGTCCATGCTTTGAAGCATGTTTGTTTTATAACACATAAAAAGCTCACTATAAAGCATAATTACCATATATGTAAAACTGGCTGCATAATGATTACTTGCAATTAAGGAATCATTTTAATAATAAACTCAGGGGAAAATTCATTAGCTTCACTGTTTATTTGGTTAATATCTTAGAGATTATGTCCCACTGGGATAAAAGTTAAATTAGTTGGAACTCCTTCAACTTCACAGACTTCACATTATGCACTTAAGAGCAGAACAAAGAATTCCACTAGCTTAAGTAATACAGGAATTAATAATGATAACAAATACATGGGAGAGTAGACCAAGTATCATTCTGAAATAATTGATGTCCCAACAATGTTACTGTTAAAATATTGAAACCAGTAGTTTTAAACTCTGTAATTCAGTGAATCATTTAATTCTTAAGTAACATATTTCCATCTCCTGCTGTACTTCCCAGTATCAGTATTTTAAGTAACATAGATGTTATTCACAATAAAGAAACTGAATTACATGATGGATTTAAAACTCAACACAAATAAAACTGAGTCAATTGCACCTGCTACTTCACTTGAAATGTTATTTTTAATGCCCTAACATATACAAATGTGTTCATCCAGGTATTTACCAACAGCTTCTCTCTGCAGAATCTACGCAGTGAGAATGATGGTGCTTTATTATTTATGCCCATTTGGTCTACAAAAAATAAAAGGTCACCGAGAAAAATGCAGCATCCATTGAGTATTTTTTTGAAGCAGAAATGCTTGCATTTGAAGAAAAAAAATCGAAATTCCTCATTACAGTCTGAAAATTGCCTCTGCCACTACTGCTAGATGAAAACGAGAACAGGCTTGAAATAATCCTTCAACAGTTTGGTGAGGGTACCACTCTGCTCTCCCAAGAGCACACAGCCTGCACTAGCTACTTGATATCCAGTTGCATCATGGAAAGCAGGATGCAAGGCTGGCTACCCAACCTCCACTGCAGGCTAACACAGTCATCCTCCATCAATAGAAGAAACTGCTCCAGTTTTTCGTCTGTGATTCTTCTCTAACACCTATCATTGCAGAATGAATCCACAAAGACTACTGGTTAGAGATTAACCAGAAAAAAGTCACAGAATGGACTTTCATCAACAATGAAAATGGAAAAAGTCTAGCACTCATATCAATTTAAAAACGCTTGGAAAACATGTACTTAGAGAACCAACCCACCTGAGAAAGCACACAGGATGAACTTTGGAGGCTTTTACGGTCTTCTTTTCTTACAATCCCCAGCAGAAACTAATATACTACGACAGAATTTAATAAAACCTAAGACCACAATTTGTAGTTTTGATGGTGCTATCAGAGGCAACAGGCTGGAAAATTCAGAATAGAAGGCAGTAATACCTGCAAAATTAAAGTTTACACTAGCAAAAAATAAAAGACCCTTGAAGCAATTTCTTACATTGTTCTGAGACAACTGGCCTGTTTAGTTTTTTGGTTTCTTTCAAACTAAAAGTGCTGAGGCATTCTACAGAATAAGCAAGGTTGCCTGTACAGCTTGTCTGACCTCCACATCTAACCCTTAGCCTACTAGGAGAAAGCAGCATATTCCAAAACCCCATTTATCACTTATTTAAACTGTCATAAATTACTTTCCATGCTATAAAACAATGGGTTATAATCCAGTAAAAATTTTAGAACTCGAGAAAGTTTAATCAGGCTTAGGTATCAATTTTAAACATCCTACCACCCCACCAAATTTGGTACTGTAAGAGCTCATTTCAACAGCTGTAATTCATAAATGAAGTGCCCTTGCTACAGAGAAAAGTGAAGCAGTATTTGGCAGAAAATTTTGATCCTACATGAACAATATCATAAAGACTAACAGGATACGTCTAAAAAAAGCATTCCATCGACACTGCCTGCTCTTTTGGAACCAGCTATTACATGCTGTTACTCTAGTTTCATTAACATATTTTCAAACATATGCTGAAGTACAAAACTAGTGTATAAATTAATTCTAGATTAAAATTCTACTGCTAGTTTTCCCTTTCCATACCCAGAGAAACTCCACTGGTTTTCCACTAAGTGATCCTAGAACTGTATAATAATTAGAATCCTAATTCTGGACCTGTGCAACTAATACACGAGTCTAATGTTTTACAGCATAATGTGACTTTTGCTCACAAAATGCATTCATAATACTCTCAAGCAAGTCTGCTTAGAATGGTAGCATAGTAGGAAAACAGGTAAAATAGGAAAAAAGTTAAAGTATTGCACTTCTGTATGAGGTTAAATGAAAACATTTACATATTTCAGGGAACTATCCACTTCCTTTCACTCTCTGTTTGTTTCTCTCTCATACACCCCACCCCCCCCCGA
>VXBX01006882.1:173117-217349 GCA_013400415.1 Scytalopus superciliaris
AAAAATTTTATTTAAAAACCTGCCATATTTTATATGATCTCACCAGATAGACAAAAAAAGCCCCTTAAATAGAAGGTAAGAAAATAGTCCAGGGGAAAGTACACAAATATGTCTAGCAGGTGCACTTTCAGAGTAAAAATTTTTACAGGGGTTAAATTTAAAAACATGTTTTTCTGACTGTCTGCCTGAAGAGGCATAACTGGGCTGGTCCTGTCAGTTGTCATGCTCAGTGTGAAAGGTCTAATTTGACCCTTCTGGAAAAAAAAAAAAACAAGCAAAACCCAATTAGAAACACATAAAAAGAAGCATTTAGAGACGACCATTTAGAACACTGGTTAACCTAATGCGTAGGTGTCAAGTGAAACAAAAAGATAAAGCAAGTTTCTAAAGGGGTTTGTGTGTTCCAGATAAAAGCAAAGATCTTTTAAGACCCAGCTTTTGAAGTGGGTTTCCCAGGACTAAAACACAGACAAGTTTAAAACGTATCTTCATTTCCACTGACCTCTAAGTATTTAAAGATCAAGCAACTAAGGAACAATGGAGTGAGGCATCTTCGTGCATCTGTGATGTATCTCCAAAGCACCTTGAATTTATACTTGATTACCTTCATATTCTAACATGAAATACTAGAGTGTCCCAGGTAGCTTTAGACATAAACATAGGTTCAACTCAATTTTCTGAAAGAACATCTTGCCAGCAATGCCACACCAATAATCATACAATACAGATGCACAGAGTTGGCCTACAAAAGGCAAGACAGGATTTTGCACAGTATCCATATAACTCAGGCTCCATATGTAAACAAGTAAAAGACAAAATGAAGCATATGAAATTTCAGTTGTACACCTTTTTAATCTGAGTCCTGATAGACAAGGAGAAACTGTTTCAATGAGAGACGCTCCATGTGACATCATCAGAATATCAGATGGACACACCTCTTAAGGCAAGAGCTAAGACACACTACACTGCAGACACACAGTAAGAAGAGTGTTTAAGAAGTTAACATACTCACTCCTAGTCCTAATTTTTCCTTTTCCAAAATATTTTCAGTTTCCTGTTTTGAATTACAGTAATATCACTATTAACATGACTACCAGAAGAAAGCACTGCACAGATGACATCTTTCAAAAACCTACACAGATTACTTGATGCAGTTCAGCAGTCAAAAAATGTCTTCATGACCTTCCAGTCAAATCCTCACTTCAAGCATTCATTCATGTTTGCCGCAGGGATTTAAGTACAGCTCTGTTTACAAAATCCTCTTTGTTGAAGGCAAACACTGATGAATCTAATATCAAAAATTCCTAGCTATTCAGATATGGGCAAGACAGGAAGTCTGTGAAAACTATATAGTCAATTTTTATGAGCTAGATCACCAATCTCAGAAAATAGATAAAATTTCAGTGGCCTTCTGGGCTGAAGTGGCAGTTAGTGACACACCCAGGTTCTCCCCATTCTCAATAAAACACATGGATCTGTAGACAATGCATTAAAAGCCAATTGCATCAGATCCTAAAAGTTGTGATGACAACCATCCTCTCTTCTGTCCCTCCACACTATCATTTTTCAGCCATATAATATTCAATATATGACAGTATGTATGAACCAACTGCACAAGGAATTGTGACTCATTTTTTTCACTCAGGTAAAAAAAACATGTTTCCCTAGTATTTTCTTTACCTTTAAAATAAAATGAAATTATTTTCAAAGCTTTTAATGTAAATTTTTGTCTTCTTTAAAAATACTGAAAGTTAAAAACCTGAATAGCTTCCTCTCCTGCTAAATGGATTATGAAAATAAGACCTATTTTTCCTTTAACAGTTGTATAAGATGTACTTGCTACCAGTGATTATACATGAAACACTTGCTACAGCAGATTTATGGCAATGCAATCCACTAATGATCCCAACTGAACACAGTCTGTGTGAATAATAAAGTTTGAGACAAAGTACTAAGTAAGCCAGTCTATATGAAATGATGAATTCACAGACAAGGCAACAATGTGCTCTATATTATTTGGGATTTTCCAGGCATGGATATGAAAGCCAACACATAATACAGACAAAAAAAGAGTAAATGCCCTTTCCTACCTTCTCTAAGAAGATGTGTAAGATGAAAGGGCTGTTGGCGGTGGAGGGAGTTGAATGGTGTACATACATACTGGCTGTTACTATCCTTTTAACCATTACCAAAGAGTTACACAAGTCCTTATCACTCTGTTGAGCAGATACAGAGTTACTATTCTTTAGCTTGCTGTTTATTATTTTACCAACATAGGAATCAAGCTCTTTCTGCGAGAATCCTTCATACATTAGATTCGGTGCATACACAGAGACACTTTTGACTAAATAAAAGGCATTACAGAATCACAGAACTGGTCAGGTTGGAAGGGACCACAACGGGTAGTCCAACCAATCTGCTCAAGCAGGGTCATCCTAGAGCACATTGCACAGGATTGCATCCAGATGGTTTTTTAGTATCTCCAGTGAGGGAGACTCCAAAATCTCGCTCAGTCACCTGCACCTGCTCCTCAAATTCAGGTGGACCTTCCTGTGCATCAGTTTTTGCCTGTAATACCCAAATTAGTTAACTGACATATTGCTTAACCTCTTAAATTAATAATGATTTCTGCTGGCCTAAAGGTCCAAAATCCAGTGGCTATGGTGAGAAAGGATGGGCCTAGACTTGTGACAAAAAACGTCTGACTGGCACAGCAATGGGCAATCCTACTCATTGTACTGCAAACACCAGAGTCTCCAACACTTGCATGTGAAAGCCAGTGGGTTACCTAGAACTTCTGACCACCCTGTCATATATCATAAGGGTCAAAATGAGTCTATTGTCCTGTTTCCTGCTCAGCAGTTCAGATTCGTGTCTTTGAGCACTCAGGCTACTCCACACAGTGGGATGAGAATATCGCCTGTCAGGGGTGCATTTTCAGCATCCTCCTGTTTGCACTGCTGAGCAGCTGCGTGACAAAGAGTGTAAGGAGACAGCACTGAGCACTGCACCAGTGCACAGACTTAAAGTGCTCATTTATCTTCCCTCTTGGCATTCCTGCTCCTCAATTGAGTGCTTTAAACAGACAGGATGAAACATCGTGGTGTCCTAATCAGTGAGGATGATTGACTTTTCTGATTATATTCATGTACCCTCACACTGCTCTTTGTCCCGCACCTATTTTGCTGTTAGTATATCCAAAGAAAGCCCAGTCTTTTCCTTCTCCCTGATGCTCCAAACTTAGTAACAAGTAGGTGTTTGGGTTTTATTCCATTTCAAACTGATGGTGTTTATCACGCCACTTGCCTGCTCTTAGGGCTGCAAGCATCTCTAGGGGAGATCTAACCAACCACTTGTCTTTCTTTCCCTACAGCTTTCAAGGCATCAAAGGAAGCATCTGCAAGTGAAAAGGGGAGATGCAACTAGAGAGTACACAGTATATTATCAGCAACCCACTAAGCAAAATTTGAGAGCAAATGAAATAAAAGACTGATCATTAGAATTGATTACTTATTATTTCAGTGACTATGAAGTAGCAATCTAATATTATTACATTTAGATGTTACTATAGAAGGTTGTCTCCTCCGTGATGCAATGTGATTTTAGGGCTACAACAGCCATACAAGATCTCTTAAATAGTGAAGAAAAAGTTAAATTAATGTCATTGGGGAACATTCACCTAAACAAGGCAGTTCACAGTTCAGATTTAAATGAAATTTTTCAATCTAAGACAAGTAACTGGTTTTGCCACAGAAATATTGATGAGCAGTTATCTGAGATTGTTTCTCTTCCATTTTCACCTACTGGCAAAAATCAGAAATTAGCATGATTTTATTTCAGGCTGATGGACAGAGCTTAATGAATACAAATATCATAGTTTCTTCTTCATAAAAATGGCACAGCAGCACAGCCTGTATCAAGTGCCTCTGACATCATCAGCAAAAGGTCTATTCACCTTAAAGGAAACAAAATAAGGCTCATTGCTAATCAATTACTTTTACAGAGATGTAAGCAGACTTAAAGCACATTAAGGACTCTTGGTGCTATCATGGGAGAGAAAATATGGCAGAACTAAAACTACATATCTGCGATCATGCTCTTCCTTCATGTATACTGACACAAATGAAGAAACCCTGTAGAGCTACTCAGACTAAATGTGATGAGAAAGAAATCATCTGTCAGAATAAAAAACTAAAAAAAGATAATATTATTTATGAATTTGAAGAAATCTTATACCTTTTAAGCTAGTTGGCTTGTTATGATCCAGGGGTTTAAAATATTCCTTAAGCCACTGTTCAAATCAAAGAAGTGTCCTTGTTTCTTCCTAAAGTTTTCAGAGAAATGTAATATAGCACCTCTTGGGAGACAACAAAAATAGAGCAGACACTCACAGTGTCTGCATGGACCAGAACCTTTACCAAAGGTAACATTTTAAACCTTGTGCGATTATCTCTCTACTTATTAAACTCCTGTGTTCAGCTGACGGAACGTCATGCATTAGCAAGAGGCCTTTTTACTGTGATGTTTGTAACATGGTGTTCATCCATATTATCAACAAATCTGCGAAACCCAAGCTTTACTACTCCAGCTGCCTTTCACATGCACAGCATGAGCAGTCATTGACACAAGAAATTATTGAGCTGGCACCAGCCACACAACCGTGTAGCCAACACTGTCATACACCAAGTTTAAATAGTGCCATACCATTCCCAACACTGTAGCGCCAGTATCAAAGGCATGGACATAACTGAAATGCCATAGTCTATGTCTCTAAAGCTTCTGAATACCTCTATATAAAATTACAGTTATGTTGACAAGCCACCTGTTAGGCTGAAGAAAAACTGAGTAACACTGTGCCCTTGTGAGGCCACCTTTTATTGCATGTCCTCATGACATTTTTCCTTTTCCCCAGCACACCAGTCCTGGTGTGTGAAGCCCCATGGCTGTGTGTTTGGAGCAGGGCAGAGCTCGGTGATGTTTGCTGGAACCCTGCAATGGCCTTGGCTCCAGCAGCGCATTGCTCCACTCTGCCAGGGCACGCTCCCTGAGAACACACAGGTCCTGCCAACCCTTCCAGCAGCATCACAAGTTTTCCCTCAGCACTGGAGTTTCTGTTTGTTGCAATGGGACAAAATGATAGGGGAAGAAAGAGAAGAGGCTCCTTTACTGTAATGGCGGCTTCATTGGAACAGAAGCTTCTAAAGAGACTCACAGGCTATATGTCACATTACTAAGCTGGGGGGCAGGGGTGACTAAGACAAAACTATTAAACTATCTATCTCTAAGTATTTTAACTTGTAATTTTTTCAGATTCTCATCTGTCAAAGACTTACCTATAGGCAGGGTGTATATCTGTTGAAAAAGGTTTTAATGTTCTGTACTTGCCTTTCAGTGTGCTCAAATATCACTGTAGCTTTGCTCTCACGAAAGACTGAGATTGTGACAAATGATCTGGGAGACAATACCAGATGAGAACTACAACACAGAACAGGAGGCAATTTCAAGGAAACCCCTTAAATTTTAGTTCACTGGCTTCTTCAAGTTTTAGTAACAATATTGCAGAACATTAAAAAAAATCTATATGTTGATAATAGATGCTTTCTGATCTTTAGATATATTAGGCTGTCCTTTTTTTTTCCACAAAGGTAGAGTTTCTGACACAGACACCTTGACTACCATATTAAGTGTTCTAGCTGCCCTTATTTGAAGAGAAAAATACATCATTTTGCCACTAATAAATTTAAATGTCAATTTGGAGAAATCCTTTTTAAGTGCTGCAGGGCAGTTTAATTCTACAACACCCTGGATTTTTGCTCCCATAGAAAGACTGCCAGCTAAGCTAACAATTGTAGTAACTTTTTTGCAATGTGGACACCTGTTCATTACAAACTGAAGTAAGGCAGGCTACTCATTTCACATAAACCACCAGCTGTTAGATGGTACCAGGATTCAGTGACTACTGACCTGGGATAGATTTGAACTGGTGACCCAGGAGTGGAAGACTGTATATCCAATTACAAAACCACATTTAAAAAACTTAACCTTTTTAATTGCATTCTAATCTCAAAGATCTCTGTTTTAAAAAATGGCCTCATTTCAGTAAAATGCAGGCAAATCTAGGAACTTTATTCTTTCTAATTGTGGACTTAATTGCACACACACTTGCGTGCATTATATTCAAACATGGTATTGCTTGACTTTCTAGGTGACTCCCCATACATGTAATAAGAATGCACAAGTCTTTAAAATCTGTGTCTAGAACAGAATGGGATTTACAATTTCTTTGCAGTATATGAGTAACACTACAGAAGAAAGTATTTAAGCTCAATTGAGGTATCCAAGCAGTTTCAAGCACTTGCAGGACACGGGATCTGCTAATAAGTATTAGCAGATGATTACCATTAAATATGCAGAACCAAAAGACTAACAACTCTTAAAAGTTAGGAACAAGTTGACCTGGAGAGCAGAGAAACAGCTTGAGACACAGAGACTGGAAGAAACAGTAACATTTAACAAGTCATGGAAAGGTGGTCCAGAAAAACAAAGATGGGAGCCGCACTGTGTAGGATGCCGCTGTTACTGGAAAAGCAGAGATAAGAAGGATGAGAATAGTGGGAAATACAAGCAGCTTTGCACTAGTAATGAAGAACTAAATATTGATGGCATATTAATTTATTTATTTATGACTGAAGCTGCACAAAGGCAGAGCACAGACCACTCCACTCAGCTTGCTAGATTTTAAGCTACACTGGTTATCTTTTACAAAGCCTAGATATAACCTAAGCCATGTGCAAAATGATTGCACTCCAACTTAGATAGTTCCACAATAAAGGCAAAGACGGGAGATTCCAAGTCTGATTTTGAGTCCCTAAGAACACAGAAGTGAAAACACTTTTGTAAAGACAGAGCCTATTCAGGAGTAAGAAAATTACATCTTAGACTGCAGAATTACAAGTTCATTGAGCATAGAATCTTTGCAAGTAAAGTATTTCTGAATACATTCAGGTGTTATGATCTGACACTGGCTGTGGTCAGGTAGGCTTGAGAACAATTTACAAGGAAAACACCAGCATGAGGGACAGTTACAAAACCACAGATCACAAAACAAAGACCTTCCCACCCCTCACTTCCCCAAAAAAATCCCCAAAACCACAGACCTTCCACATGCAGAGAGCAACTCATGCATTACAGTGTTTGAGGAGTAAGTTGAATTCACCTGTTATAAAAATGTCTTTAATACAATACATAACACACAATGTATTCTGCACCGGAAAAAAAGTAGCAGTCACAGAATTTGGATATGCTGGGGATGAAAGAGTAGTAGAGAACTGCTTCATGACTTTGTACAGAAAACACTAAAATAGCAGCAACTCATACCTAAGATTTGGAGTTTTCACTGAGACACACATCTGCTAAAGGAAGTTATGGGACTGCTCAGAGAAAAAACCTTTCAGTTGGCCATTAACCACAAAGCAATGAACTACTCTGTGAAAAAAAAAAACAAAAAACAATGTAGGCTCACTCCCCTTGGTTCCTCAAACGTGCTTTACATTTATAGCATCCCGTGAATGTTAATGACTGCCCTATATCACAGGGTTTTTACTTGGATTAAAGAAAAAAAACAGCTAATGTGTGTATATTTGTTGAGCAAAATATTAGCTTTTCTATAAAGCACAGATTAAATATCACTAGCTATTGAATAGGAGCCAGGGTCTAACCTATCTCACATCACAAGTCTATGCAAAAAATCACTTCTTCTCATTACAGTGCCCTTCTGCCTTGTGCTGGCTTCACTGAAGTAAAAATAGTACTATTTTGTGCTTTTCAGAGCCACAAAGAAATGTGAAGAGAAAGCCAGTCGGGCCAGCTAGTAAACTCACTGAATTATATGAGCATCTTTAAATACCAGAAAGAAGAGATAGATTATAATTCAAAAACAAGCTTGCAAGGTTATTAGAAGATGCAAATACACTGACTGATTCATAGGCACATAAACATACATAGACAGGCAAATATACATACACACACATACATCTTGGCAAATCTATTTTTATATTTCAAAGCATCCAATATCACACATTGTCTGCAGCCCATTTTCCTGCAAATGTATTTCCTCCTTGCAGAGTCTGGCACATAGACTACAGAAAAAAGCCTTTATAAGTTTCTTGAGGTAATGAAAGAAATCTTAATCCACACAACTCCTTTCAGATGGGAAAATTTCCATTTGAAATGACAACTTGCATCATGCTGAGGCAATTTACAGGTGACAGGATACTGTATTTTCTCTCCAAATAATATAATAAGTTAAACTGCAATTCAGTCTTAACTATCAGCCAACTGCTGTAAAGGGAATAAAAGGACAAGCCAAGTACATGTAAAACTGCATGCAACACGGGAGTCATGGGATCAGACTCAGAAGCATATGATGCACTAGCACCGAGACACACAGTCAGCTCTCACTTTAAGTCCCAAACAAGTCATGTCTGGGACTGACCACATGACCAGGAGACTGGCAATCAGTGACAGAATTTGTGTCTCACTCACATACTGACAACACTTCTATCTACATGTTTAACAATTCCCACTGTCTCTACATGACCACTTTAGCACCCTGCACACAAGGCAATAAGATATGGTTTTACAACACATTTCTAGCACTGCTGTTGCAAGCTCCCACATTATTTTGCTCTGCATTTGACTGTACAAGCTATGACTATTTTTTTGAAAGCTACATTCCTAGAACATGATGATAGGCACACATATGATAAAGGGAATTAGGGATTAGGGATCATCTAATCAACCGTGGGAAGATGACCCAAAATCTCACACTTCTTTTTCCTCCCACCATATGTTTCTACCAGTTAGAAGCTTAAGCAAAACCAACATGAAGCTATGCATCTCAGATACAAGTTCATAAACATGCAGTATTTCAACTTTTTCTTTTGAATCATGCTTATAGTACATTATTTACTCTTTGTATACCTACCAATACTGTGTGACTAATATACTCTTCTAAGGTCTATTACTGAAATTAAACATTGTTATAAAGATATTAAGATGAATACACCACATTTGATTACACAGATAGCATAAATGTGCAAAACCAATTTCTGTTAATAGCATGATTCAGCAAAGTTTTTAAATAATTATACGTAAACCTGCAAGGGGTCAGAGTCTCAAAACAAACTAAAACCCAAATCTATGAACAATTTGAATTGTTACGGGTATTTCTCTCTGTACCGTATTTACACAAAACATGAAGCAACTGCCAAACAATTTAGGAAACTCTAAGTTCGATCAGGTGAGAGTGAAGTTCCTTTGGTTTACATTGCTGTTTTAGCTTTCTGCCAAGGTCCAGCTACTGCCTGTATGTTCGTGTAAGTCTGAACCCTGTCCATTGGTACAATCCAGCCACATTTCCTGTAATTAGGAGAAGAGTGGCTGTTTGTTAACCCAGTGTCAACTTGCACTCTGGGCCCATAGTCAGGCAAGAGGAGACATGTGGCCTTTTCACTGACCCAAATGACCAGGTGATGACCTCTGCAGTCCAGCCCATAAAGGAAAGTGGGCCCTGTAAAGTGGTCATTATGATTAATGGTTTTCTCAGGCTAGGCCATGTGAGTAATTGCTCAATCAAGAAACCCTCAGGCCCCAAGCAGTTAGCTTTATTACCTGCAGATATCAGATATCTTTTCAATTTATAATCCTCTTTACTGTAACTGGGAATTACATGGAAACATTTCAGATTGCATTTTAGGAATTCAAATTAAACTCCTTGGAATAAAGGTATACACATAATTAAAATACATTCTACCTGCAAAGCAAAGGTGACTTTCATAACTCTCTGTTATACTGAACTTTGAGTCCCAACTAGCAAGCTTTGCTTGTAGCATCCCAGTAGCTTGCAAAAACTTGAATTCCCAGGAAGATGTTTCAGAAGAAGAGATCATTATCAAGCTGCAATTGTTACAAAATTAAGCATGCTTTCTCAAATTCTTCTTGAGTTAGACAATTGTCTCTTATTGTTTTGAAGGCATTAGCAATCTGCTCTGTCAGCCCAAAGTGTTTGCCATGCCAAAAACTGAGCAATTCAGTGTTATGAATTACCAACTTTTATTCTAAGACAACACAGGCAAAATTTATATATATTGTTGCTCACAAAATCACAACACAAGAAAGCAGTCAGTAACTTCTTGACAGGACATTGCTCAAGTTACCATTAAGTGACAGTTTGCTGGCAAAACCACCCTATTAATTTTCATAGCTTCTCTAATCTGCAAAGGGATAGCAAACTTAAGAGATAAAGCCCCAAATATTCTAGTAAAGCACAAGTTTTTCCTAGTCACCAAAAGTTAACATATTATTGACATAAAATCGTGTGATTAACTGTAGAATTCATGTCATGTTGGTGAACAGAAAGACACTCGGCTTCTAGATATGAAATCACCAGGAATTAAATTTGCATGGGTGGCTGTACTTCATATCTGCTCTATTTCAATACAATGGACTTCAGAATCAGGTCTGACAAATTTCTGTTCAAAATTATTTAAGCATCTTTTTCAGTACAGAGGTTGGGCAGAGCACCTGTTAGCCTTAAGGGAACACTAGGTCACAGGATGACTGCATATTAAAAGGTTTCATGGCCTAAGATAAGGTCAGGGTTTCTCCCATTTATGGAACAATATAACTGTTGTCAGACAGCATATCTTATAACAAGAGTCCCACAGTCCACTTAATGACCATAGGCAAATATCCTCAAAATACCCTTCCTTTTTTAGCAGGTCATCAGAAGGAATATATCCCCAGAGAAATAAAAAAAAAAGAGGCAAAATCTGTTAGAAACCCAAAAGTGCTGGGAAGCAAATCTCTGGAACTGCTGGACAAATTACTATGATTGGGCACCTGCTATTCACTTATCTAAGACTCAAATATTTTATTTCATTTTACCTTTTTTTTTTTTTTAAAGTCAGAGAGGCCACTAGTAATACTCTTTCGCATATATCCATGGAGATAGCAGTTCTGAGTTAGCAATTCCACAACTTATAACTAATTTTAAAAAGGTTACCTGCAAAGTTTAATAGAATCCATACAGTGCAAAAGTGAGAACATGGAATCATGAAATACTGCATTCAGTCCAAGAATTCAGTATTTCATTTCCTATGAGGCCAGTGAATAAGCTCTCCCAGAAAAATGTTAAGCAGTCTACAAAAGTAAAGGTTAGCTGACCACTCAGACCTGACTGGACAACGGCTGATAATAGTACAAAACCAGTTCATCCATTTTCTTTTTTAATTTTATTTAATCTTGAAGAGTACTTGCAGGTAAAGTCAGGAGACACATCTTACAGTGCTCTAAGACTAAATAATAATTAATAACCAAAGAAGTCCTTGCATGCAGTTCTTTTCTTTGGAAAGTGACACTTAGAAATCTGAACCCTTAAACCGCTAATAAAATTTTAGTGTCTTTATGCATAATCAATCAAACTGAAAATGAAAATATTAAAATGCAAATGTTTACTTGCACTTACATGCAAGTAAAAATAGCCATTTCTTTGCTTTCAGAAAGATTTATTCATTATATGGTTTGGGTATTATTCCTAATAATTAGCTTTTCATCTCTGGACTATCTTCAGGAAATCTTTGCTTAAAAGGTTCCCTTTCTTGACTGCCGCCCTTATCAACTGTTCTTTCTTCTCCATCTTGTCAACCTTTATAAAAGTTTAAACTCCTTACATTTTCTGCTTCCCTTCTGCATCTGTAGTTCCAAACCTGCCTGTATGAACTGGCTCACATACTGGATTAAAATTGCTCTATAAAAACTGATTTCAGAGTGAAAAAGAATGTCAGAATTGTTTTCAATTGCTATGAATCATTACTCAGCACCATTCTTTCCATCACCTGGTTTCTTAGTGTTGGTGGACTGACTTCCTACCCCCTATTCCAAAGTGCTGAAAGCCTGTAAAATTCTCCCCTCCACAAAAAGGCCACAACAGGAGGACTGGAGGTAGTACAAAACACCTCTTACTCTGCTTTCATCAGCAGCATCAGCCAGTCCTCATTTTTCATAAAACATTTTGCATTTTATGACATTTTATTTCTCTTTATCCTCTACCTTTTCTAGGCAGAGAATTCATGGCTCATTTGGTGAATCAGCTCAGTTATTTTAATAATGATGGACAAACACTGGCAGAACATGGCTATAAATTTGTTCATGCCTGTATCACACCCTTTCTTCCCAACCACCACCAAGTTTTAGGTATAAAATGTTCCAAGAACAGCTGACATGCAGACACTATGACAAGCTTGCAACCATCTAAGTTGGCATCTGGCTAAAAGCATCCTCCTTCCCATTTTAACCTTTAGAATAATAGGAATAGCATCTCAAATGAAACTTCTTCAAGTTCTTAGATACTTCTGTCCTCCCAAGAGTGTTCTCAGTCACATTCATCCAAATTCTCACTGCTTTGTAAGTTCAGACAAACCTTAATAAAGACACATTTGTTGAATCACACTAGGGGCACTCACCATCATTCTCTATGTTCCCTCCAAGAACCAAAATCTCTTTTTAAATTTTGTATGTAATTGTCTCAAGCTCACTTTCATTAAATAGCTCAAATGTGCTGAATGTGTTAGGCCTGCAGCATTCCCATGATCTAGAGCCAACACAATATCCAGATCCTATGTTCACATGGTCATCTGACATGTTCATTACTTAAAAAGGATATTTCCTTCTATTCTGCAAAAAAAGGATCATTTGTATTATTACAGCAACCAGTATCCCATGTAGTACTTTCACAGATGTAAAACAGCAATCCAAAGCTCTAATCAGAAAATAAGCTTCTTCAAAGTAAAAGTAAAGCCTAAGTAGAGCCTAAGTAATATAAAGACTTACTGCAGACTAGGCTCAGTCATACCTCTTCAAAGGTTTCAATATATTAGTGATTTGCTTTAAATGTCTGCTGAGCATAAGACCCATTCATATTGCTAAAGGATTTGCTTGAGAAAATACATTGGTACCATTTTAATAGTCTTTAGTAGACAGATACTGTTGACAGCATTCCACATGAAATTTGCTGGAAAGCAGAGCAGCATTTAATCATGAGCTTTATCACTCCATTCAAATTCAACATATGTTTACCAACAGAGTAATCTCAGCTGCTGAGCACACAGAATCCAATCGTGGAGTAAGATTTTAAAAGCCTCTGAAACTGCCATAATAATTGCCATGGTTTTGGTCCTGATTTTCATGTTTTCAAATACTGGACATGACCTGAAAGTCTCACAGCAGTTTTAAAATCAAATCTATTCTTAAAGAGTTGAAGTCAGATTTTAGTTATTTTATATCTTCAATTATTTATGTATTTTCTCTATGAAAAGAGCCATCAAGTAGTACACGAGAAAAAAATACTTTATCTTCCTTCCTGTCTACTATTTCTCCCTCTCCAAAGCCCTGGAGATTGAACATGTTCAATTGGTTTTAGTCTGCTATATCCGTCTTTTCAAATCATAGTGCACCAACCAAGAGTTAAATTCAAATTTAGGTGCAACAGTGATGAAATAAAAGGTTTGACAGCATTAGATTATTTACTGTCTTTTAATCCTATTCTGACTGGGGGTATGTGGGAGAAGAATTCTGCAAAATACAATAGAAGATGCCCATTTCTTGAAGAAAAGAAAAACAAACAAAAAAAACCCCCACAAAGTCTGACAAAAAGAGCACAACAGGATTGAACTTGTATTGTGAGCTCTCTAGAACAACTACAACCTTCTTGTGCCATGTTCACAGCATGCCTGACAGTTCTGCTAGTCTATGACTAGAGTTTCTAGGCACTTCTATGTTAAAAAAAAAATAAAAATTATTAGGACTGTTAATGATAATCCACAACCAACTGGATGGTGACTTTTTAGCACTTTGAAAGAGCTTGTGTGTCTCAATGCTCAATGAATATCTAAGGCATATCCCTGAATGCAGTGTCTCCTCAGCCTGGATGTAAGAGTTAGCAATACCATCATAGTTCTTTATTGAAACAACACACAAATACATATGTATGCACAAAGTGATGCAAATGGAGGGGGCAAAAGAGAATCAAAGGGAATTAAATTGGTTCTTGGGAATGACTGTCAGTAAAATTTTAAAATATACTTTATTTATATTAAGTTACAAGCTGTCCTAAAAGGTTTCAGTAGCATATATTTTATTCCCTGATGGTAACAAATGTGTTTCACTTGGCACCACTGCTATGTCACAGCCTCCATCCATCCACCACTAGCCAATTTTCAAAACCTGAAAGATTTTATTTTAAATACAGCTGTAGCTCATTAGCTTCTTTTTGCCAATCTTGTTCCAATACACACCCCTTTCTCAGTGAATGACAGAACCATTTTCATGCCTTCGTTTTGACTCTAAAATCAGTAAAATTAGAGTGTCATAAGTATGCTCCTTTCTGTTTCTGGCTCTTTATTGAGTTATTAATCTCTAGTTTACCAATATGTTTGTTCTCTTGAATTTATTTGAGTTTATTTGGGTGTACCACAGCAGGGACAGTAGTGGCTACTGGTACACTCATCTTTCATACCCAGTAATCTCTTCTCAGTATACACCAGACAACAGACTGCACTGATTTATTATTAGTTTATTGCCTGGCCTTTGGAGTTACCAACCTTATGTTGACTAAGGAATATGTACCATGTACCATCTACCAGGTAGAGACAAACATCGAAGACTCAGTTTACTGAACCTATTCTATCTCTGTGGGAAAAACCTCTAAGTCTAAATTAATCCTGAAAACAGAGACCATAAAGCCCCAGTCACAAAGACTCTCCTGGTAGAAAACTGCCCTGTGCTACATCCACATTTCACAATAAAGACCACACTAACTGCTTCTGCAGGTTTACTAAAAACCCAGTATTTCCTCTACCTCAAATATCTGTCTACGCAGCCAATAGTCACAAACTGCAGCATCTTGAGATGTGGATCACTGTTCACAGAACATAAACTGCTCAGGATTTTAATCTGTATAAAAAGAACAAGAGTCTTAAGTCCTGAAGATTCTTTAGTCCAGAGAAGTAAGTAGAGACTTTGCCCTTTCTTGAATTAATTTATAAATTATAGCCAGACACAAGAAATAGTCCCATTACAATGTTCAGTCTCTCCATAAAACATCCATGAAATGCTGGGAGATTTTGTAACAGCTATGAACTATATATAATGCCATGATACCATTAATGGGCACTCATTTAGAACTACAAATGTAATTATTCCATTGTGAATTAAACCACAACAAATTATATACAGCTAAATACCCTCTGAAGCTCCTGTTATGAAAGCTTTTTCTGTCTCTACCACCATGTAACTCTTCTCATTCCCTTTTTCCATGAAACCATTCAACTGTTCAGATGCAGAGAGAGGGCATGCATGGCTATAGCACAGGAAAGCTAGCTGAGATCATACTGTGTTGCACCCTCTTAGTTTATTGACACGAAGGAAGAATGAGCAGTGGAAAGCTCAGCACCCTGCCTGGGGTTGTTCCTACTTGGTAGGTTCCTGGTCTGTGAACTTTTACACTACTGGTGTAAGAGAGATCAGGACAAAACCAAACACTTCCTGTAATTCCAAAACCAGATCAGTCTACGTGTTGACTCTAGCTCAGTGTCTACAGAAAAGCAAAAATGAAGTCAATAAACCAGAAACTTGCTGCCACACAAATAATCATTTTACACTGAAAACTTGTCTACAAAGTGCAGCTTAGACAGTTGAGTGACCCTAAAAATGAAATTAATATTTCTCAAAGCTTTGTGCAGTGTCTGGAGCATTAGAGTCTCAAGCGACAAGCAGAAAGAAATGGTTAGTGCCTGCAATTCAATGTTTTCACTCTTGTCAGTTCATGCATGAGGGACCATAAGACCACATAACTTGCTTAAGGTGAAACACTTATCTTGAGTTACGAATTCTTCTGTCATGAATAAAACAGTAAAGCAAAGAGTAATACAATGCCCAAACCACTTGCTTTATCACATATATACAACAACAAAAATTCTCTCCCCTCTGACACAACAATCTTCCTTCATCTTCTATGACTTACCCACAAAATAGGTGTATACTAACAATACCCAAAAAATTCCTGGAGACAAGCAACTCTATTCCCTACTGCATATTTCCTTCCAGTTTTTCAGAAGATAGTTTCACAGAATCATTTAAGTTGGAAAAGACCTCTGAGATCATAGAGTCCAAATACACAGAACTGAGCACAGGCCAAAGGAAGAGGAGGAGGAGGTGCTTAAGGCATCAGAGCAGATATTGACACAGCAGTCCATGGAGGACCCCCAAGCCAGGGCTGATGGATATTTCCTGAAGGAAATGGCCTCTGGACAGGACCCATGCCAGAACTGTGGAAAAGCGTGAGGGGAAGACTAGGAGAGAAGAACTGTTAAGTGCTGATTATATCCCCTCCTAAATCCCATTTGTGCCACCTGGGCCAGGTAGAGGAATATGAAGTAAAGGATTGAAGTTGATTGTATCAGGGAGACAGGAGGGGATGGTTAACATTTATTTGTTTCTTACTACCCAAAACAAGTTTATTTGGCAGCAAGTTAATTATCCCCAAGTCCTGTTTTGTCCATAACAATAACTTGTAAGAAATGCCCCTGCCTTTATCTTACCCCACAAGCTTTCTTATTTCTGTTTGTTTCCTAGTTTTCCCATCCCACTGAGGAGTGAGGAAGAATGTGGCAAGGTGTGGAATTTCACTGCTAACCCACCACAATCAGTAGTACAATAAAAGACTTCTACAGTTTTACTGAGATTATTCGATCACTTGATGCATTTGACAGAATATTAATTGTTCATTCTACATTTTTCACTTTCTTATGTTTTTCTTAGTCATATGCTCTGTTGGATACATTACATTTGTACATTAAGCAGCTGTTAGTCTTCTCTGCACCATGTATTTGCCAATTAATACTAAATCGCTATGTCAAACTTCTATTTACAACACGTTCATTTTGCTCCAGAACTAAACTTTCTCTCAACATCTAAATTGTTCCTCCTGCACTTTTCATTTCCCTGCTAGCACCAGAAGTTGCCCATATACATCTGCAACATGTTTAGTGATCAGGTATTTTGCCTTCCCTGGTAATTAGCTGGTACTGCCAGAGCCACTCTCCAAGCAGGTGTTTGGGAGGAGGGTGGTGTGGATCATTTCATTGCTCCCACTCGTGATGGACCATACAGTATCAGGATTTGGTAACACGTCTGCTGCTCATTATCACTAGCTGGATTTAGTATTAACTCTGTCTGTTCCAAAAGTATCTTCTCTTCCAGATTTCCCACTTCACTTCTCCGAACAGCCTGAAACTGTCCCAGTATTGTTCCTTTTGGTTTTAACCGTATCTTTCTTTAAGGATTCAGTCCATTGCTCCAAGACAAATATTTTCATATTCTCTCAAATTGCTCCCTAGTTCTATCATGTATATTCCTTTGGAGGAACAGAAACTTAGTTCTAGAACACAGAATCATCATTTAGTTTAGTTTACCATTATGTAAATTAGTTTATCTTGTTCATATTAATGTGTTATAGATAAAATGCATATACAGACAAACACATAAATCTACAAACATAAATCATAAGACTAAGCAATAGCTTCGCTCCACTCACTGAATAGTGAAAAATACAAATTTGTTTACCTCATTTAATACCAACTTCATTTATTTTATTCTGAAGGAAATATTTTAAAGTCAAGATCAAGCAAAATATGCTGCATAGGACTGAGACAACAGTTCATACTTTTCCAGAGAAAGAATGTGGGGAGAAGGAAATTAAACAAGCATTCTTGCATATATTTCCTGATGTTATTTTCATTATGAAGAAGTAAAATTACATTTACTCCCCTGACACCAGAGGTCAAACAATCTGATAAAATCTAGTTAATGCACTGAGAATGACTGATGTTTAAATTAAAAAGTCATGTTATCTTATGTAGTAAAATGTGTTCTCTCTTCTTTATTCTCTCCATATTGTTGATGTATTTATTCTTAATATAACAAAAAGGTCTACAACCAAACTAAAGGTCAGAGGAGCCTTCTGATTTATGTACTCCCATATCCAATAAAGATTTAGCCATCCATGACATTTTCATAATGGTAACATATCTCCTTTGTTAAGTACTTGAGCTACTTAGTTCAACCACAGTATTGATTTTTAGCCTAGTCCTTATCCTGTGTGAGCACCTACACACAGCACTAGATCCTACCAGTAACCGTATGTACAGTAAGACAAGTACACCCACAAGTTCTTACAGATTCTGATTTAAAGCCCCTTGGAATCAATCCTGAACATGCCTTTTTAGCTCTCAGAAACCAAAGAACTGGTCACTCATCATTACAGATAAGTGCATACTGTAAGGTCTCCTCAATATCCATATGCTATGGAAGTATTCTACAGAGCTGCAGAACAGCTGACAGTGTTCACTGCATGTGAAGTTACTGACATGCTCTTGAAAAAACATCTCATAATGTTTTAGAAAAACATTAATAAATGTTCTCCTGAAACACACCAAGAGCACTACTCTCTCGACCCAGCAGCTGAACAGCCATTGGCTGCCTTGACACAGTCAGTGATTCAGCTCCTAGGCCTTAGAAATAGGACAGGAAGTGGGATGAGAAAAACTCAGGTCCATATGCCATTTTTTTCTGAAGTTATTTGCTAGTTCATCTGCCAGCATTAATTTAATTTCAAGGCAGTGAAGCTGTAATAGGTGATCAGTTGCTCAGTACTCTGTATAAAAGTCATGGAGACAGACAGACTACATTAGTTGGGTATTTAATAGTATCATGCAACACAGATCTATGGCTTTAAATATGTGACCACTACATTAATGACTGAACCAATATTGGTGCTTTCCTATTTATGAGTATTGTCTTTCAGTACAGCAATATTCTACTTACTTTCAAATCCAATTATGATCAGCAATATCACATTTTTTGGTATGGACACCTAATACAAGTTTTCTGCTAATTTTTTGCCTTGCATTTTTCTTCTCCAATTAAAAATGCACTTTGGTTTGGCGGATCAGATTTGAGGTTGCCTCAGATGGCCAAATCACCATTATGGAATTCTATTCTATTTTCAAATCAGGAAGATTGCTGTTTGAAATACTCTCTAGCAATCACTTGCAGTGTCTGAGAAGTGATGACTATGCTCTCTTCTGGGTACAGCAAAAAAAGCATCTAAGGTTGATCAGCAAAATAACCTGAATATTTTTTATTTTTAAACAGTAATAATATGTATAGTAATATACATACATTTGCTAGTTGACCCAAGAAATTAATCAAAGCCTAGAATATTGTTGGACTATACCAAATGTAAAGAGAAGTGTGTAACTTCAAAGTTGGCTGCTTCTTTGACACCATTCAGTTTATTTACAGTCATATAACTGATTAATAAGGAACAGAAACAAGTATCATGGGTGAGAAATTCAAGCCTAGTTTCCATTCTTTGCCAATTGCAAGGCCATTCCCACTTATGAACATACAGCCTTACTTTAACTCTTCCATTTCACTTTTCATGGATTTCTATCACTTCTGAACAAGTGACCTGGCTCCCACCTATACAGGTCACCCTTAAAAAACTTCTTGGCTTATTTGACATAACTTTCAATCTCTGTGATACTAATCAGGGTCCTGAAAAATATTTCTATAGCCCCTGCTACTGCTGTAGGAAAAAAGCATTTAACTGCTTCCTATGTAACCTGAAAGAAAGCTTAAGAAAAGTCTAGACAACAGACCAAAGATTCATTTATGGGCAGCTGCCACAAACTCTGCAACACAGAAATATTATTTGCTGAAGGAAAATAAAGGATTACATTTCATGTTTTAATGTGCTGATAAAACATGAAGCTCTGTCAGAGTCAGCCATCAGACTTGCATTAATTCTTAGTTATTTGCAGGTGTAGCTTTACCAAGTGAAATCTGAAGCAGAAAAACAAAGGATGTGGCATACAAAAAATTTCTGATCTTCTCCACCATTTCCTTCACAGCAGACCAAAATACCATGCAAAAAGCACAATTATATCCTATAGTATTACATGTCTTACACATACACCATTCTCTCATCATCCTTACAACTCATTTTAGTTGAAAACCGTGGAGGTCTGGAGGACAATTGTCTCTGGGATGAAGTTCTGATTTCTCCCCACCTTTAAATCATTGTAAAAACCCTCTTGATTTCAAGGCAACCGAAATTTCATCCTATATACCAATGTATCAATATCCTTATACATCATGAAAGCCAGCACCAAAGCAAAAGAGCTTTGCTGTTTGTTTCCTACTTGTGATGCCTTCAATTTTCATGCAAATGAAAGTTAGGGTTGGCTACTGAGCTCTTGTTTCTGTGCCAAAAGCAAACAAGTGCATGCTTGCTTTAGATTGAAGTTATGAGAATAAAAGGAATCTTTTTCATATTTAAAGCAATAAAAACACTAAGCAGTATTCTCTTCAATCCCAGAAAATTATTTTAAGGACTTAATTAGGTACATGGAACACAGTGGTGCTCATGACTTCTCCACAGTACTGCTGTATTCAGTCAACAGTGACAGGTACCTACATACTGAAGTTGGAACAGTTATTCTTCATCAGTACAAGTCAGCAAGTTCTCCTTTTATTATCTTCTCATATCTGAATAAGTAACAAAATCATCTTCTAACCACGTCCTTGCTCTTCAGCCCAGCCAATCATCATGTAACCGAGCTCCTTCAGAGTTAACAGAGTGGGTACCATCTGCTATCAATACTGTCCACACACTTCCCAATCGAGACTTATTCCAGGCCAAGTTTCTTTTCTGAGTTAACAGAAGGTGACAAGCCTGGCTGTTTGCAAATTTTCCCTGCATGACTGATTCAGCCTGGCTGACCAGATACATTCTAATGAGAATGTGCCTGCTCACAACAAAAACAGTTTTGAATAATTTAAAACTTCAGAGCTTGTTGTGCCAGATAATACAATTCATTGCTTAATGAGGGTGCCAGCAGAATGTACAGGCATCTACTACAAACACAGACTGCAAAATCATCATCAGACCTAAGTTCATAAATAATGCAAAAGGAAAAAGAAGCACAACCAACTTAAAACTTTGTTTCCATTCACATCAACAACACTGATGACACCAGCTATAATGTTTTAAATATATTTAATATATTCTTCATTCTGAGGCTTCATGTATTTGTGTGAAAGCTTAGCTTTCTTCAAAGATAAAAGGCACTGCTGACTAAATATATGGCCTGAAATTTTTCACAGACAATACTTATCCTTATTTTCCTTTTAGCTAGTCTGTGGAAGTATATCACCAACACCATCCACCCAGGAAGGCAGAAGTGAATCAGAACTGCTTCAAAACAAGCAAAGAAATAGTATTTAGGACACTGACTTTTGTGATAGGTCCCATCATGCCACAGTATGCCATTACTTCAAGTTCATAAAACTAGTTAGACTAGTCTAACTTGGAAAATACTTTCATTAACAGGTTCCTATACACAAGTATTTTTGACAAATCCACCCTTAACTGCAAGTATTTGATCCTAAATACTGTTGAAAATCCAGTCATAACATGACATTTTTTTCAGTTTAAACAGAGTTTCAAACATAAGGGTGATCCTGGGGTTTTTTTGTGTTTTGTTTTTTGTGTGTTGCTTGGGGTTTTTTAATGTTTAATACATTGAACTTGTGCAATTTTAAATTGAAGAAACTTTGAATAAAACCAGTCTTATTCTTCAGAACAGAAGAATCACTCCATTCAAAACCAGTGTTAATAGCAACTCTGAAGAGCAGAAAACTACATTAGATGCTTTGGAGTTGATGCAAATCCCTGGTACAACACTGTTGGGTATGTAGGTGCATTCTCAGCATCTCTATGCTACATGTTGGAATAGCATCAGTCCGGAATACTTCCATTAATTACCCGAACTCAGGTATATCAAGCTTTGCAATTTTATTGAACACTTTAATGGACATGGACAGATAACTGTTCAGACTTTTGCAGCTACTTCAATCTTTCCACGTGCCACGGAAGATTGGCGGAGTGTATAGAATAGGCAGTGCAATAGAAGTTCAGCTGGAACAGCAAGAACAGTCACTGAACTAACGTTCTATTAAAAGAAGAAAAAATGCACACATAACACAAGTGCTTGCAGTCTGTTTTGTTTCTTCTACTGCTATGCTATGCTTTGACAACTGGCTGTGTGTTCAGAGTTCCACAAATTACGAACCAGCTTTTTTTCCAGGAATCTTTATCTTGACAACTCTTCAGTCTTTTTTTTTTTTTCCAAATATGTTGCAGCTTGATTAACTTGTGGCTTCCATTAGAGAATTATTACATTTATAACAGAAAATGCCTTCTTTGACAAGATTGGAACACGTTCTGCCACTCTCCTACAAACATGTTCCTGTCCTTTCCTCATACTTTGTTAGCACTTTCCCCTCTCTGGAAGTTAGTGTTTGCTACGCCATCAAAGGCAACAGTCACCACCTGTACCCTAGCACATTCATGGGCTGGACAGCTATTCTGGAATTCCTCCAAACGGGCAAGAACGCCTTCCATGACATCACAGACTGCTTTTGATGTAACCTGCCATGACTGGCCCCAGCCACACCTGACCCAACCACTGTTTGGACAGCTCCAGCCAGCACTACAGATTTCAAAGCCCTGTATGGTTAAAATATGCATGAAGGTATCATCCTGGTTATAGCATGGTCATCCAATCCCACTGATATATTGTCATGATCCCAAACATTTCCTTCTAGCTTCTTACTACTTCAGAAACTAAATCCTGTTTCAAATTTTCATACTAGAACTCTTTCCCCCTCTCTGATACTTTAAGACTTGACCTGCTATTTAAGTGTCACATCTGCTGAAAACCTAAAAACAATTTTAAAAAATCCTAATGATTACATATATTTCCCATCCTCTTCTTCCATCTCTTTAGCAAAGGTGCAAGTATAGCAGGGCAAGGGGTGCAGTTCAGACAGAATGTTGGATTGTTGCTTTTACTAGTATTTCGAGATTTCTGAATCTTATCTTGCATGTTAGGTGCTAACCTCTGCTCCACCAACCATCACTGGAGAGCCTACCAGAAGTTTTGAGCTAATTACAAAGGCTATAGCCTTCCCTGCCCCTTCTATACTTACATGGGGTTGGTCACGATCACTTCCTTTTTTTGAAAGAATGCAAAAGTAGGCTCCACTTCATTTTCTGACTAAATTTGTATGTTTGGCTTTTTCAGTATAACAGTTCTATTGCAGAGATAAGGAAATGCATGAGCTATTTAAAAGCAAACAAAAAAGAGCTGTCAGACTTTCTGCCCAATTAGCGAGTGCTCATAAATTAAGCATGTTAGGCTAAATACCATGCCAGATTTTTGTTGTACTAGGGGAAAACAGAAGAAGAGAAGATTGCCCATATAAAGGTGCCAAAAAAGATCAACAAAACCAGCATTCTCACATTCATGGAAAACAGTGGGCAAGAAAGCTGTGGGCCCTTCCCCTGAGGTTTGAGTTCTCATTTCCCACCTAATCAGTGAGGCCAGATTTTCCTGCCTCTCCATTTGCTTCCTTGGATCCTATTCCCACTTCAGAGTTCACCTGCCGAGTGACCTCATCTCTAACAGATATGGGAGGCCTTGTACAAGACTTTATTTTCTCAGCTGCCAACCTTATTGTGCCCTCACCATTATGTATCAGAGGAACAAGTGAGAGAAATGAAGGGTTTCCTTTTATTTGGAAATTGTACTAATAGGTCCAGAATACCTGTTGAAATACTTCTCTGCAAGTCAAGTGGTGCTTTCAGAAGCTTATCACTAAGACAGCCTAGGGGGTTTTCTCTTCTTTTTTGGCACTGGAATACACCCATAAAATGGGTGTACTGGCATGCAGTCTGAGGACCACATCCCCATTTTACTGCCACATTACAGGGCTAAGCAGAAAGTAATTCTCCTGCACAGTCCCTGGGTGTCTAGTATACAAGTGTAGTACTGGCATTTTCACAGCTAAAAGCACTCATGACTACTTAAAGCACAGACTGGACAGACTTCAATGTCAAAGCTTTGGGGAAATATCAGACTTACTTGTAAAGCTCAATAGCAACTTCAGGGCCGTACTTCCCCATGTCAAATGCAGCTTTCACACTCAGTACAAGATGACTTCCCAAAGCAGAGATACTTCTGGGCATAAGTTCTGGGTAAAGAGACCTCTTTTGTCACAGGCTACAACTACGCACATGCTTACAGTATTATCTGCAAGCATGAGAGACATATTTCTACATTGTCTAGTCCTTTTGCAAGCAGGCATCTGTTAAAGACATTGAGCTATATGAAATGCACTGTCAGTGGATTTATCCAGATAAGGTTGGGGTTTTTTGTGGATTGGGTTTTTTTTGTTTGTTTGTTTTGGGTTTTTTGTTTTTGTTTTGTTTTGTTTACCAGAATAGGATGCTAGTCTTCCCTAACTCACAAGCTAAAAGACAAATTTCTTCTCTCCTGTAATACTGAATTCTGTGTACTCTTGAAAGCAAGTACTTTGAAAGGTTGAATATCTAAATAGCACTGAGAGGTGAAACAGCCAGTTAAGCCTCTGAATTTTTGGAAACACTGTTCCATCAGCCTGCCCATAATATTGAAGTTGGAGTTAGGGTAGGTAGAACAGCATGCTGTTGCAAACACTAAACTGACACAATTCAAAGGTAGAGAGGATCTATGGATAGACCTCAACAAATTAGAGGGCTGGGCAATCACCAATCATACAAAGTTCAACAAGGGAAAGTGACAGATTTTGCATCAGGGATGGGGCAGCCCTGGATGTCCGTACAGACTGGGGAATGAGATGCTGGAAAGCAGTGTCAAGGAAAGGGACCTGGCTGTAATGGCTTGCCCTTCCACCTGTTACTCCTACTTTGAAGCTACATGGAGGAGGGAAACTTCAATCTGTCTGCAAACATAAAACAAGACTGCATTACAAATCCACTGGGTATGACTGTCCCTTCTGGGATAAAGTTCAGATCTCACTGAAGCTGCAAAAACAGCCAAAGAGTGTCAGAATGCCAATCCAAGTGTCAGTGTATGGCCAGTGCCCCAACCATGCTGTGCCTGTACCAAAAATAAGTCACAGCATTTTTCATTTGCTTAACAGCCAGGTAAGCAGATCAATTACAGGAGACATTACTGTACTACAAGGAAATAAAAAGTCTTCCTCCTTCAGAATATTTATCTTGTGCTTAATATCTTGTGCTTTTAAAAAATTCCCCATGCCAAAACAGTAATGTTGCAGTCTGGAGAGGTAATACCCAATCCCTAAAAAAATATCTAGAAGTACAAGAACTTCGTAACAGCAAATAGTACAAGGTAATGTTCACAAGTAGTAACAGTAAAAGCAGTGGGATTTACTTATGGTTAGCAGTGTGATTAAGCACCCATCCAAACATCTGAACTGAAGCCTGACTTTTGTTTTTCCCCATAGTTTAAGCGTAGGAAAACATAATGCCATTACATAGGAAAACCACAAGGGGCCATTACTCAAACTCTGCTTTGTATTTGCAGACCTTTTGACCCTATCTTCTCCAAATAAATTTCCAGCTATTGTAAACAGAGCTCTACCCACTAGACCTACTAAGCTTACCGATATGGAGAAATGCCACACTTTGCAATCTGAAAAGAACACACTTCATACAGCTTCCAGCTCAAAGCCAGATTGAGCACAGTGGCCAAGTCTACACTTGGTACAAATTGGTGCCAATCTCACTTCAGCACTGGGGTTTTTCCAAGTAATGCCAGCTGAGCAGCCACTAAAACGTAGTGACATCTTTGCATCACAATAATCTGTAAGTGATAACTGCAGCTCGGGCCATTATAACAGGATAGAAAATTAAACCTAGAAGGCATTGCAGGACTGCAGACCTCATGCCTTACAGGGCTTTTGTATAGCCCACAATCAGTATGCTTTAGAACAGCCTGTGAAGCCAGGCCATGAGGAATGAGGGCTGTGCCCATGCAGGTGTGGAGAAGGTGAAAATGTTGAAGGTAGGCAGACTCTTTTTGCTACAGAAGGTCAGAACCAATGTCATTTGTACTGAGAAGCAAGAAGGACCTGTGTCATTTCCCTACCATCTTCCATTATAATGAGCCAGTCAAGCCATTCTGTTTGCAACATACAGGTGAAAAACTGTTGTATTGGGCAGAGACAGCAGCCATAACACAGGAAACCCAGCTGTCAACTATGCCACATTTTTTTTAGTGGTGTGGCAATGCAAACTGGAAAAGTATTAAGGAGCTTAGTCTGACTGTAGGTCACTAGATTTAACAAGCTGAATAGAAGTCATGTTTCAGATTACTCTTCACATGACTGGAACAGATCACTGCAATACCCAATTATACACATGTAGGTTGGCAGGAAGAACACCCTGTGGGAAATTCAGAAGGGAATCTTAGATTATCAGATTTGGGTGCTGAACGTCAACAACTAAGGTTGTGAATCCCGATGTCTCTTCATTCTCTCTGTCTCTCTCCCTTACTTAGCAACCACAAGAAACAGAGAGACATGAAATGCACTTAAGTTGCTGTTCTGAAGAGACCAAGTACTCACAAACTAACAAGCAGACTCTGAAGTTCCTCAGTGCCCAAATTCTAACCATGTTTTTCCTCTGTGACCAACATAAAATGACTACCCCAAACACAAACCAGCCAATCCATCAGGGTGAGCTGGACAAAATACCTTGCTCAAAGTTCCAAGAGTTACAGCAACAGATGGAAACTAAGCACTGACCAGGTGAAAGCAACTCATAGTGTAGTTTCTCTGGCAAAACCATTGCATTTCCCTGTAATATCCAATTCCTACCTATTTAGATGTTGGGACATCCTATACACTCCAAAACAGGGAACCATATTCCAACAAAAGTAGTGACTTGCAACCACCAGTTAAGGATATGAACTTGCAAAGTGGCTTTCACTTGTGACCTCTGTCAGCTCTGCACTGAGCTCCGCATAGGTAGATGGAGATATCTGTGCTTTGATCTGACCTGCTGACTAGACCTCAAAGTGTTCATATTTGAGTCATATCAACACACTCACATGAGAGGCTGATAAAACAACTCTTTTACCCTACTTAAAAAGTACTTATTTTGTTACAGAAAATGCCACTTAAGAGAAAAATTACTTAGAATTCCCACATGAAATTTCCTTTGTTCAAATAAGATTTGGGGGAAGTCAATATGTATTTCAGTACACAGAAAGCCAGAGCTCCCCTCTCTAGTAATATTTGTTACCTCTCTGGCCTTTATCCATATTTTTAAGATCTTGCTTTTTGAAGAACTCCCCACAGATGCCATGCTGTGCACGAGCAAGGTCCTGAAGAACAGCACTCCATACTGCACAAGGTATAGATTTGATTCCATGGCAGCTAGTACAACAGGAACACAATCCCTTACCATTGCAGCATTTCTTAAAATACGAGTATTAAGCAACTAGTGTTCAAATTATTAATGTGTCTTTCAAGAAGCAAAGTCACAGTATTTCAGGGTTGGGGTTTTTTTCCATATTCCTTATGAAAAACTCACCTTTTGAGCTCTTAAATTTTTTCTTCTTCTTTTTTTTTTTTTCTCTCTCCTGCACCACCACATATCTTAGCCAAATAAGGTAGAGGAACCCCATCTTCACCCTCCCCAACCCTACTTTCTCAAGAACAAGGCTGAAGGAGAAAGAGTCATATGGCTCATTTCAGCTCACAGATCCTTAAATGGACACAGAACAATGAGAGCACACAGATGCCCATCCAGTTATCGCCATCTTTTCAACCTGCCTGGCAAACTCTGTGGACAATACAGAAATACACCAGAATCCTGGCCTCAGCAGCATTAGTGGAGCAGGATTTGCTGCTGCAGTATATAATTCTGTGAAGAGTTGCAGGCAGGCAGAGTGAAAGGACAGCGAGACACAGCTGCAAACCCAAACAAAACCATTAAGTCCAATGTTAGAGCCAGCAGCTTTGTCAGCATACCTTTAATGTAAACAAAACATAGGCTGCACAGTACACCCTCAGGGACACAGCTGAGCAGCCTTCCTCCTACTACCAGACTTCCTCTACAACATGAAGACAAGGCTCAGGATTCATACTTGAGAACTAACTAAAATTTACAGTTTTCCAGGCCCTATCATCTTGAACACATCATGACACACAGAAGCCAAGGAAAACAAATGAAATTCATGTTTTACTGGGTTCCACATGCTGCGATATTTCCAAGCCTACTAGCATCCACCAAGAAACATGCAGAAAGCACAGTTCTGAAAACAATTCCATTACCAGGACAGAGCACAGAATAAAATCAACTCAACAAGCTATTCCAGATGTTTTTCATTTAACTGTATTCTGCAGAGGAAGGGAATTTGGTACATAATATACTTGGCTTCTGTCCATATTCTTTTCATTATTAAGCCTGGAGGGCAGGGGGACTAGTGCCCATCTTTGCAGCCGATTCCTCTTCCTTCCTGGTGTATACTCACTCGTACTCAAAGCAGATGGTACAGGAGAGTCACCTATTCAAAGCTAGATGAGCGTACTACTCTGGCAGTGAAGTACACATGGGGAGATAAACTAATGTGTACTGTAAACAGAACACATGCTGTACATACATTGAATCACCAAGACATGAAGCTGGACTTGGAAACCTTGGCATGTATAGATGGCATAGAGGAAAACTGTCAGCATGTACAGCTAGGCAGCTTTCCCTTTCCCATTAGTGAGGCAAAAACAGCAACATGGAGATGACTGTACAGCTTGGCTGTCACCCAAAAGTTTATTCTGAAGAGAGGAATCTGATTTACCCAGAATTGTGTTCTATAGATACCATATACATAGTAAATACATATCTTCTGGAAGAACACACACCCACATTTATGCATTGTATGCAACTGACTGATGTGCCACCTAGGCAAATGTAACTGCCAACTCCAGCAAGTTAAGCTTTCTTCAGTGAGTAAGTAATACAGGATACCTTTATACAACTTACTGTCCTACAGCATTCCATTTGCACAAAAGGGGCAGTTGTTGCATATACCTTGGTTTTGTAAAGCGTATGTATAAAACGGAACTATTAGACAACTCTCCCATACAAGGCACAGAAAAATGTTAAAGAACAAACAGGGGAACCTACAGGTGAAATTATTTTTTCTGTACAGTACATTCCTTGCACCAAACAGTGTATCTAAGCACAGTCAAAGTAATAGTACAAACAGAGCAGATTAATAAAACTCTGAGGTTTTTATTTTTCAGTACTAAACTAAGGACAATTTTGGCACAAATCTGATTAACCTAAATCACCTTTCAAGTCCTAGACTTTATTGTCAAATTTTGAAGACAGACTTTGATATTAGATTTCATTTCTTTGTTCAGTATATGAACTACTACTGAAAATATCAACAAGTTATTAAAAGACAAAAATTGCCAGTCTATTTTGGTGTTGTTAGCATGATGAATCATTCATCCAATTTTTTCATTAAATACTGCCTGATTACTCACACCCCTATCTAGCAAACATTTCTGCATTGTGCTACAAATCTAATAGCTGACAAGCACCAACACGCAATTATTGCCTAGCACATTTATACTCATTACTAACATACTATTTAAAGTATATTAACTGTGAAGTTCTTAGGAGTCTAAAAGCAGACTAATGAGCATTCAACACAACTGAGTGTACACCTGCATATAAAAGTTACTTCTAGAAACTATTCCTAATCCAGCTTAAAAAAAAAAATTCAGTTGTGCAGGAACAGATCCATGTTTGAGAATAGATAGGTGCAACCACAGCATGCAACTTGACACCTCCTGAAATCCCACTTCTGGCTAATATTCCAGGACATAATTTCAAGACAGCTAAATCAGCTAAGGGCACCCAACCAGTCTTGTGATGACATTTTGGGAAAATACTATTTGTACCCAAATAATGTGATATAGAAAGTGCCAAAAAAGTCACTTTGTCTCCAGGGAACTAGCAAGCATGCATGGTTACAACACGTATATATGGCCCTTGGCAAAGAAAAAGTCTATCTATTCCCACCTCTCAATGTGAGAAACTATAAAGCACTACTGTCAGACTTGCCTGCATATTTAAAATCCTCCAGGGAACACCTATTTATTACTGCTATCTGTATACAGGTTATAGTCAATAGGATTTAGTTATTATCTCCAATAGCATTCTGTTTCTATACAAAATTAATGCAAGAACATATTGCTACTTGGAAGTATTCAGGCTTCTCAAAAGAATATTCCATATTTTCATATTCTGAGTTCTCCTTTCTTTCTAAGTTTGCTTCCTGTTGTTTTATTGCAGCTGGGAAGGTGTGCACAATCTCCCTGTCACTCACAAATCACCAGCAGAGCTCACAAGTAAATAGGTCAGCACACCTTCCCACACCGCAGAAACACAATTAAAACTTGAGAAACGGAATAATTCCATCCTTTCCAGTTAGCAGTTTAATAACTAGGTCAAGTTGTACTTTCAAGCTACAACAGGACACATTTAGGAACAAGAATATGAGAGCCCTCTCAGGTCATCAAGTTCAGTGCTGTACTATTATCATCAGTACCTAACAAACTCCATTTCAAAATACTTTGGGATTTTTTGCCCAAACACCCTCTAATTAGAAGACCATTCCGGACCTTTGATTTAATGATGAGACAGCTTTCTCTAATTTTCAGCCAGAACTGAATTGTGTCCATTTAAAGCCAATTTAGAAGCAACTCAAGCTGCTTCAGATATCTATAGCCCTAACGCAGTTGCAATTATTAAGAGACCTTGAACTCTGCAAGAAAATAGGTTTTAAAAACCTCAAACCTACCTGATTACATGTCAATCTACTAAAATCACAGTCCAGCAAGAGAGACTCCAGTGAGATTCTGCAGTTTGAAGGAAACACAAACTATAAGTCAGTGCTCCAAGAAGGTAACACCACATAAAGACACAAAATCATTGGATTTTTTTCCCCACGGCCAGCAGACCTCATCATCTTAATCAGAGTAAGAAACACCTAAAACAAAACCCACTCCTTTCAAAAAGGATTTCATTCAATCCTCACTTATCTGCAATTTCAAGAGCAAACCAGACTAGTTCTCTACCCACATTTTCTTGATTAAAACTTCCAGTAAAGAGAGAAGCAATTTCTGTAAGTCTAAAAGGAGTTTTGAAAAGCAGGAACTATAAAATGGGCATCTCAAGAGGATATGAAGATGGTCACAGAGTTGTACTTTTGGGGAGTTGCTTGCTTACTGCTACGGGATCTGACCAAACATTTGCAAAAGGCACCATGTATGGACACTTTTCCAGCAAGCACATCTTTTCAATCCACAAGTCAGTCAAAATGACAAGAGTCAAAATGTTTTGACAGCACTAAAGAAGGGGCTGCTCACGTAACCATATTATTACATGAACACTACCAGAGAGGGATTAAAAAGGCAGATGAAAATTACTGGTTATTTTTTTCACTCTTCTATAGATATTCTTGCCCTAGAAACTTAGTTCCTTTTTTGTCAGTTCTTAAAAATGTGTTCTAAAGGTTTTAAACCTACACTTATACACAGAAAGAGATTAAAAGCAAATGCAGAATTTAATCAGGCTGGAATTAACAAACACCCCCTTTGTTCCGTTAGAGGGGGAATTGCTAAAGGTCAGCGTGTTTTCAGTGTATGCTACAATAGCTATCAGTCACAAGAGAGCTCAATACAAATCTCTGTATGGAAGTTGATGGTGACAAGGATACAGGCTAAACTCCACTGTCACTGTGTTATAGTAAATTAAGGCACACCAAGGAGAAACTTCCACTGCCACAGCAAAATTGTACCCACACTGCAAGCAAGACATTTTGTGCTGCTTTTATCAATGATGAGAGTGCAGAGGTACCTAACAAACTTTTCAAAAAATAAAGTCAAAGCTTGGGGGGAGGGGGAGATTAAAGAATTTCGACCTGTCCTGTTACAGTATAAGTTACAGTAGAACTGACTAGACAGAGGCAAAGCCAGTAAGAAAGAATACAAAGGCATTCAAAACAAAGTCTCACCTAATGACAGACATTCTTCAAGGCACAGACTTCCAAAAATCTTTAGTTAGAGCCAAGTCAGAAGGTGCAATTATTTCAAGTCCTATATTCTCTTTCCAGTCTCCTCTTACAGTGGACAGAACTAAGAACTTCTGAACAAGATAAACTCTGTTCTTGAGAGGTTACAGACTAATGAAAATACTCCTGTAGCAGCAGCTGTCATCGGTGTAGAGTCCTCTCTTTCACAGTTCAGTTCATGCTATCGCCTTTATGAAAACTGTTTGGCAATACACAAAAGTTACCAAGCAGCAGCATAGAAGAGAAATAAAGATGGATCATTTTGGGAAACATGGCTATTTCATCAACACTAACTTATCACACTATTTAATATATGTCTCAGGGTTGAATATGCAGTGCAAAGCTTGAGGAGATCCCACAGCATTGGCTGTAACCAGAAAGAACAGTTTAGACAAACAGAAGAAACTGTTTCACTTATTAACTGTACCGAAAACAGAAAATGGAATAAGTGCCCTCAGACTAACTTCTTATTTTATTATATATATTTTGGCAGCTAGCAAGATTTGGAACACTGTCAAAACATAAGAGAAGGCAACATAGTTAAAACACTTTTTTTTTTTTTAAGTCAAAGATAATAAGACAGTCAAAAGAAGACACATTTGTTTTCTTTCTTTTTTCCGCCCCCTTCTCTCCTATTTAAGGGGAAAGCATCTTTAACAGAGGATCAGCTACGGAGGGAGATTACCAACGATTAAAACAGAAAACACAATTATTTGGGTAAGTGAGAATCAAACAAAGGGATCAGGAACTTCAACTGAGGCCAACCCTCAAGAAATGCACAATGAGGAAACTGGGGTTCACATCAGTATTCTTTTGATAGGAAAAGATTTGTACAGATTTCAGCAAAATTCTGTTGAATTTCTCTGGGGTTTTTTGAAAGTCATATTTTTTACTTGCTACATTTCCTGAAAAGGTGAACTGAAAAACCATGATCCAGAACATAAGAGCTTGAGGAAGTTGTGTAGTTGAGCCAGTGTGTTTAGGGAGTTCTAAAGGCAGCTTAACTGCAAACTTTCCTTCCTGTGAAGTCACATTAGGCCAAGACCCCATGCATAACAGGAATCTCAGATAAACAGAGCTGGCTCCTTTACAGACCACCAACATCAAGATTTAGGTATACCATGGGTTGAATACTGTGGCACCAATCACAGCAGCCTGGACAGCATACAAAATGTTATCTAGGAGTAAGGACAACTGCAGTTCAGCTCTACCCAAATCCACATGGGACAACTTAATGGAAACCATTGAGCTATTTCAAGATGTATGTTTGTGCAAGAGGAGGTTGATTATGTCCCAATTACTGGGTCCTTTTCTGATCTAATTCCAGTGTTAGTATGATTTTACTCCAAATATTTCACTGAAGAAAAATTCACAGCATAGAAACAACACAGTGAGAGAAATTCAGGGAGATCTAACAACACTTGACAAAACAGAAGTTAGCCAAGCCCACAGGCAAAACTGCAACCTCCTCATTCCTGAGGAAAAATCAGATTTAGGGCAAGACCCAAAGTGAAGAGTGCCACCTACTGAAGTGACCATATGCCCTACCAAAAACTAGTTTTTTCCTGGAAACCGCCCAGCTGTATACTACTAAGCTAACTTTGTAAGGTCACAAAGTCACAGATTAAGGAGATCTGGCTGCAGGCCACGTAAAAGTAGACACTGTACAAAGGCCAGAGACGAAGAAAGTATTTGACACTGGAAACAGATGGAAACCTAAGAAGTCTTTGTTTGCTTGTTTTGCTTATCAGTGATTATCCCAGGCACAGGCAGACTGGGATTTATCTGGTTTGATTTATCATAGAAGTGAAGCTATGCTTGATCACAGATACCTGAACTTTCACAGTGAAAAATACTGGACTCAAAAGAACTCATCTGGCTCAGTATGCCTTTCTGTCTAACACGTGCCATAAGATCATCTACCTACTTTGTACATCTAGTCTGCTTTTTCTAGTTCTACTTCTACAGAAGGAACATGCAGAAACTCTTACTTTCAACAGAGAGAATCCTAGTTTCTTGCTTTATTTAATCTGTAAACAGTTTATACCTCCTTGTCCTTGTGCCAACATTATCTCTGAGCTTAAATATCTTTTTCTTCCCTGGTGAACAGCCCTGTTCAATTCATTTACAGACAGGAAGTACTTCTCCTCATCTTCACTTAGCAAGGACAAAGAAATCAGCTTCTTTAGCCTCTCATAACACAAGTTCTCTTCCCTGAAGTGATTTGTATGCTCCTGCTCTAGCATGAATTCACCTTTTTGAACATGGTGATACAATACTCCACACAAGGCTTTGGCAATACTCTCAACAACAGCATTAGTATTTTCTCCAGATTGGGGGATGGGGGGGAGGGGGGGCAGGGCTGGGGGTCTTTTTGTTTGTTGGGGGTTCTTTTGGGGGGACTGATTGTTTTGGCTTTTTTAATGCAGATATGCCACATTGAAGGCTCACTGCTTCACTGACTGGATAAAACACAAGTTATACTCCTTTTCCAGTGATTCCACCTGCTGGCCCATCCAACAGTTGAAGTTATGATGACTGTTACTCTCCAAATGCAATGACTTATTGCATTGAACTAGACTGTTTTATCTCTATTTTACTATTACAAAGTTCTAGGTAATTCAGTTCTTCTATGCAAGGTTTTCAGATTGTCTTTGGATAGATGAGAGATGATATTTCTTTTTTTTCTCCTTACAGGTAAAAATCTGTATTTCTGAGATAATGCTATTCATAAAAACATCAAATAAAATTTTATTGAGGACAGAACGGTAGAATTCTGCTTACACTACACACCTTTGTAAAATTTTGTTGTCTTCCTGGGCACTTTGGTACATACACTTTCTGGACTAACCACATTTTCTACAGCTAAATTAATATCCCGGGTCTTTACCAAATGCTTGGAACTCCACATTAGACCAATTACACCTTCTGTCTTCAACTAGACAATTATAGTAAAAAGCAATTTTAAGTATCATCTCTTCCAGTACTTTATTAATCACTTTTATTAGTAGTGGTACATACTTCTTTAATTGCTAAACCCGTATTCCGTTTTGTGCCATTACATGCATCCATACTTTTCATAACTCTTCCTCTCATAACTTAATCTTTGTTGACATTTCATGCAAAATAAATTTGGCAAGGGTCTACAGAAGCAAAAGCTGAGAAACACAAGGTTAGGCAAGAATTCTGAAGCCACAGCATGTGTACTATGAGGGAAAATGCATATCATCTCCCCAGTATGTCAAGTGGAAGAAGAAATTAGCTTTACATTAAAGAAATGCTTCAATTACTTTGTAGTATCACACAGATAATAATTTGCAACTTGAATACAAAGAAAACATATAAATGGATTAACAATAATGCAAACTAAAAATGGAATAGTAAAAGAGGAACTTTTACTTCACTCCATAAATTATTGTGTGTTTTATCCTTAATCTGATATCTGACACCAAAGCAACTCTGGCTAACATCCTGTTTACCCTCACACTGGGTTAAGTGAAAGACTTCATTACTTCTAGGTGAAGTGCCAAGAGTTTCCGTATGCCCCGTGCTGATATCGGAAGCTGCCAGACATTGAAATTAGAAATGAGCAAGCCAGCTGCCCCTGTACCTCACCCTGTGTATATATGATACTGCCAAGTCAAAAGAGCTCACATCAGATAATCAATTAGCTGGAGGGCGGAGACTTAAAAATCTTGGCACAGCCCTGAAATATAGTTATAGAGATGTAAATAATATCAGTGCCTGCATGAATAGCAGAAGGGACGTTCAAGGTCTTACTATTAAACAGTTGCCACTCCCTTTCTTACACGTGCTCATGTTTGAGCTCTGGTATAGCATCTGTAAAAAAACTTCTAAGTCTCTATCAACCGAAAGTATGGTGCCTCCCTCTCAGTTTCCCAGCTGAACTGTATATCCTTCCATTCACTGCCCATTTTAACATGAAGTTACCATATACCTCCTTACAAAGACTGAGATGTTACCAATTAATACATCTTTACATTTCATTTCTGAATTCTGATTCTGTCTCCTTTCACAAGGAAGGAAAATGTCCAAGATAAATGAGCTCAAATAAGAAATGAGAAGAACTCAAATTTATTAGTCCCACCCATAAGAAAAAAGGTTGTCTTTTACAATGAGGGCATCACTATAATTATAAGCCAAACTGTAACCATCAGGGTATTCTAGTTGCATTGTAGAACCATTATTCTTGTGTCCTTTTCCATGGTTAGTCACAATTAGATATTATTTTATTTTATTATTATTATTGTCGCTTCTGACTGCTAAATAGTTAGGAGAATATCAGGAAAATTTTCAAAGGGGAACAAAACTGGAAAAGCAGCATCCTGAAATAGCTTAGATGAAAATATACACAGAACAATTTATTCAGGAATTCACCTAAGTCCAGTTCTGTATGCACAGGCTGTCCAGCAGTCTCATGTTTCATGCTTGTCATGTTTAGGACATGCTAGAATTTTCTAGCTAATTAAAGCCTTACAAAAGGCATTGTGGGGTAAGTTCTTCTATTTAATATGTTTTCCACAGGAGAAGGTCTGCAGATTTGATGTTACTTTTTTCCATATGGGGCTAATAGGATCCGATCACCAAATGTTATGTTTACATTTCCCTAATCTCAGAGTTGGACCTGGAATCATTCAACATTATTAAGGGAAATAATCAGGGGCTGTGCAACCAACCAGAACTCTACCCACCTTTCTTATTTCACAGCTGCTATACTCTGAATACAGCTAATGAAGGAAAGAGCATACATTCGTGTATTGCTCCCTCTCCAATACTCTGCAGACCCACAAGGAATAGACAAAAGCTAAGCTTCAGGAAGCTCATGATTTTCACTACCTGTTTCCATCCCAAACTTGAAATTGCCTGTGCTGTGCCACTGAAATAAACAGAATACTACTTAGAACTGTTCAAAACTACATCCATGGTCATTATCTTCCAACAGATGGAACACATCAACATATTCACAGGGTAGGAACTCTCAATATATATGCTGATGTTCATACACTGTCCCATCTACTAGTGGGTCTGAGGTGTACTTGAATTCTGGAATAATTCTGTACTTAGAATAAATAAATAAATTCTATATTCAGAATTTCCATTTGAAAAAAGAGATATGCACATCCCACTGACTGAGCTCCATAGTACTTGCCTTAGTAGAGGAATGTTGGTATGCTGCTTCTACAACAGCATTTGTCTGAACTAGCAATGGCTATGGACCTGAGCTGAGCTGAGAAGACAATGTATACATCCACCTATAGCTTGTACTTTTTATTTTCATCCACAGATGAAGAGAGACCTGAATGCAATAATTACAAGGTAAGAAACAGACAACATTTACCAATCTGGACATGGCCAGCAAGGCAACAGAAAGCAGCAAGGTCCAGCACATATATATAAAAGCAAGAGTCACATTTTTGAAGAGGCAGTAACTTTTTTCTTGCTAGACAGGACTATTATTATATTATTGACTAGGAGGATAAAAAGACTGAATTCGTTAACTTCACTATGATTATTATGAAAGCAGTCCTAAAGAAGTCACCAAAGTTCACCACATATACTGATCCTTATCCATTCTTCTGCTTCTCCCTAGATTTTCTTCCCAGCCCCACACATACCCCCAGTGCACACCACCACACCTCCTAGAGTGTTATTAGCATAGCTAGCTGGAAGATACACCTAAGCATAATGGGACTAAAAGCAAACTACTGCTGAAATGCTTTAACCACCCTTTGGGCTTTGGTAAGCTCCAGTTGTGTTGGTGACTTGAGCTTTCCCTTCAGATTTGCTACAGAAATGCCAAACTGATAACTCATCTGTTTTTTTACCCCACGGCATTTAGATTTACTGTGAGAAATCACTGAAAACAACATTTTCCAATTTCCCATATGCAAAGATATTTGTAATAAAAACCATATTTCCCTGAACACACTTTCTCTTCAACATTAAACCAGCAAAACCCTCATTTCTAGAGAAGCAAGACAATTCTGAAAACAGGTTCCCATTGGATGCTTTTTCCTGTCTCTGAGACTGTACTTTCTGACAGGGGTTCTAATATATCCAGAAACCTTACATGTTCATTACTATCATGGTTATTAATGATGTAAGTAAGGAAAAAGTTTATAGGTCTCTAAAAAGGGACTCATAACACAAAATATGAACCATGTCATAAAGAGATTGTAACATAATGGATTGCTAAACAATAGCCATCAATATCAATTCAGTTCTAAATATATTCATATCATTACAATGTTTAGAGCAGATACCTAAGCTGTTTTCCAGATAGTTGTATGCAGTATAACTCATCACTGCTGTAAGATTGCATTCTGTACTGCCTAGGCATGGTCTTAATCATTACCACCACAATAAGACATTATTAGCCAAAGTAACCTGCACAAAAATCACATTCCATTTACAATAACAATGGAAGTTAAATGACAGGCTACATCATGATAAATCACAACAAAGCTAATGCAAAAGCTGATCCAAGTTTTGACTTCCTATAGCACTACATATAACAGGACTCCCGCCTTACATAAATTAGGGTAATTCATGGCCACACAAGTACTCTTCAGACACAGGCAGTACTCTTCTCAAACTGTGGACTTCTCCAAGGCTGGCACTTCTGTCAGCAGAACTTCCTCAGTGGCTGTCTGAAAACCAGCCACAGCAAACACAAACACCCATCCCGGGAAACACAGAGGAAGCAGCTAGACAAACAGGTGTGGGTTTTATACCTTAACTCAGATGTGCTCCTTTTTTCAATGCATTCAGGTTAGAAAGAAACTCTCCCACATTTTTACCTTCCTACAGCCTTTTCAGAACATTTTCTCTTCAAAGTGTAGAATTCAGCCTACAAAAAAAAAAAAAAANACACTGACAAAAATCATCCCTCCACCATTTGAAGGGCATTCTGCAAAAAATGACAGCCAATCTTTGTTGTCCAAGAAAAGAGTTGGCAAAAGCCTCATAAGTGATTCCGGTATCCAAGAGGAGGTTGTGCTGCAAGAGAATCTCTAAGACTTCACTCTATATGCTGGCTGTTAACATAAACACCAAGAATGTCAAAGATCAAGTATTCAGTCATGTTTTAAACATCAGACAGCCACAGTTTCTCATCCCCTACATCACATCCCCATAAACAAGCATCAAACAGGTCAAATGGATAGCTCACAGGGGTAAACAAGCTTGGTAACATCAGCTCTTCAGCTTCCCCTCTCTTCTCACCTCCTTCCACGCTGATGTTTTGTTCAGCAAGCAAATGGGTGCCTGAGAGATCTCACAGAAAAATAGAAGACCTCCTTGCCTACTGGACTTCTAAAGTATTTTAGTATCTAGGAATGCAAATCGGTGTCCCTAAAAATCACAAATGGAAATTAAGTGCCTAGGCATTATTTTTTAATCCCAAGAAATTTCTATGCATACCTTTAAGTACTCAAATACCTTTGAGAATTTGGCCTCTGGAGCACTCAAGTCAATTGAAATCTTTGTGTCTACAGAAGAAAAAAATGGATCAAACACATCAGAAAGCACAGTGTTGTCTGGGAGATATTATAGGATGATGTCAGCTATGTGAACTGTGGTTTCTTTATTTGCTCACTACATTTTGTCTTAACCATTAACTCATTTGCTCTTCAGTAGACCCTTATTTGAAGCTTAAGGCTCCTTGAGATTGAACAGACCTCCAGATCACTCTAGGTACTTCTATTAGCAATTTAACTCACACTGAAGAGACATTCAAAAATGACCATACAGAAGACATCTACTAAAAACAAAAGCAGTTCAGTAGAGACAAACAGAGTGTCTACAAAGGCCATTCATGCAGCACACATTGGCTTTTCTGGCTGCGGAATGCAGAGAGAAAATTGACCACAGAATTTTAATTATGTTAAACAAGACTCAGCTAACTCTGCCAGTGCATCAAATTTGAGTTTAATAGCCCTCAATCAGGTATACAAAGTGCTGAGCTGACAAAAGGGGCTGTGTTGTACATACTTACACTGAAATACAATTGAATGAAACTTTTTCCAGAGGAAGACAAGGTAGACTTGAAGTTCTCTTCAATTTATTTCTAAATCCATATAATAAAACTAGAAGTATTTACCAAGCAATTCTTTCAAAAGCATGGTTTACATTTCAGAAAATGAGGTCTAAATCAACATTTAATTTGAGCAGATGGAACCAATTTTCCATTTCATAGGGCAAGCACGCATCATTCTTTAACCCTGAATTTTTTCTACACTTTATTCGCCTGATCACATCAGGTTACAGTATGTCCAGTTATAACAAGGCATCATCATGATCTGCAAAACAGTAAAGTCTAGTAAGCTACATATAGTGAAATAAGAGTACCTTCAAGGTAAAATTACACACCTACAATTCAGTTCCTTGTGGACTGAGCTTCTCCAGCTAATTCAGTAAGTTGCTACACATTTTCAAATACTTTTTTTTTTTCATCTGCGGGTCAGCAGAAATGACAAACTGTTTATGCACCCAATTACTGCCAGACAAGAAGCGCATGTACACAGCGTTAATGTACTCTCTCATTCAGGTGCCCTAGCACACTCGGGTTATATCAAGTTATCCATTCCTAAATCCAGGCACCATTTTAAAGACAAATCCCCCTACACTTTAAATTCACCTTAACAGCCTACTTAAGGGTAGACCTGTGCTTCAGAGAACTGCACACAGGTCAGCTACAAGAGGGGATCTATTGACTAAAATGTGACAGAGAAGTAGAGGTAATGCCATTATACGTATGTCATTTAACTGTTCTTCAGGACTCATTTAGTTTACAGGCTGCTATGAAGACAATCACTGGCATAAATTCAAATCATACACCAACTTTGCAGCTGGAGTTGAGAGTCAACCAAGTTCCTTTATGCCTAAAAGCACCATTTCATCTATTCAAGTAAATAAACCCTAGTTTCAAGGTCTCTCCCATATGCTTTCTGAACACGGCACACTTAGAAGTCTTAGGTCATTATCAAACCAAAGTCAAACACTTCGGAAAATTTGATTCAAAAGTGCACTGAAAACAGATTTTCATTAATTGGAAATATTTCTCCTTTCAATTAAAAAAAATGATAGTTATTACAAGAGGAAATAGCAACTAATATCTTGCTGGGATTAATAATTCCATTTATTCCTTTGTGCACAGTTAACTGAAAGTAATTCCTTTACTTCACACTCACATTTATGTGAATGACACTCATCTCTTGACCTCCTGCCGAACCCTGCACTAGAAACGCATTTATGCAGCACAATTCACACTTTGTTAGGTCTTATTCCAGAAAGCAAATCCTTATTCAGGCTGTAATCGGGGCATCAGTGGGAGGAGCTCTGTCTCGGGACTATGTTTCTGTGGCTGCAATGATGGTTTATTCTCTATTCTATGAACTTTTTCAAGAAATCTGACTGAACTGGCTGACAAAGAACTGAGTAATTGCAACAAATTCAGATGTTGAAACTTGGAAGAAAGCATTATGCTAAACCATCTAATTTCACCAGCCCCATAATTTCTAGTGGGAATAAAGCACATCTTTTAGAAAGTCAGTTGATCTTGATTGAATGGCAGCAAATGCTCAAAAATCCATTGGATTAAGAGATGTAGTCTCATTTTTAATTACTACTGTTTTGTCTTAAATCTCTCATTTCAACAGAACACAACCCATTTATAAATTAAGATAATCAAAAATTCTCAACATGTGGTTGTTCTAAGGAAGAAAAGAATCAAAGTGATAAAACAGCTCAAACTGGGTTTCCTCTCCTAAAACAAAACCATCTACTCCAGATTTTGAAATCCATTAATGTTTAGATGAGGGTGGGAAGAAAGCTAAACAATTTTGCTCAATGACATTCTGATGGTAGTAATGAGCAGAAACATTTATGCACGATGTAGTTTTCCAGTTTAACACCTAACATATCTAAATTAAAAGTTAGAAACACAGGAGCCATGCAACTTCTCAACAGTACATGCTGCCATACAGGAATAACAGAAACCTTTACAGATTTACTGCTTTCTGGCTTTTGATCACTGGTAATTCTCATTCAATTAAAAAAAAAAAATAATTCCTATCTCACTTTCCATTGTGTTTTAGGACCTCAAAGATCAAGATTTTTCAAATTACTTTGGGGATACTTAAGCACAGACTTGCCTTTGATTTATGAAAACATGCTACTAATGTTTATTTAAATTAATGGGACTAACCAGCTAGTAGTGTAATCTGAAAATGCCCAGAAATACAGCAGAAGTTGGGGGTGGGTTTTTGAGGTTTTTTAGGTTCCTCCCCCTCCCAGAAATACAGAAAAAGAAATACTGTTACAATAGAAGAGCAGTACCCCTCAATGAAAATATTAGACAAAAGTAATTCTTTGCCTGGTATGGTATCGCATAGATTTTTTCCATAAAAGGTCACCTAATTTTTATTCTGTTGTTCAGTGGTTCTGTACATTACAAATGACATTACTAGAAGAAAAAATAAAATTCATTCTTTTTGCACTGCCCTAAAAGACATTGCTTCTAAAAGCAGAATTCAAACATTTAGCTTATATACAGAGAACAAACACTGAAATTTATAGCATTAAAGCTAAACTAACTAGTAGTTACATTTTACTCTTGTAATTGCTGTACCTCACTAAATTAACCTCACACAGGTTAACATAATTTCCAATATTAAGTTCAAATGTAAAGCTTGCAAATCCAACACTTCTCTAATTCACCACAGATTTATCTGTGTGATTTCTGTCAAGACGCTTGTCTCAAGATATACAAAAATATTCAGATATGCAACTCTAAAGCAGAAGCCTGAGCCAGGTACTTAGTTTCTCTGTGTTGAAGACAAATAGGACTGCTGTCCTATTCTTAAGTGACAACCACTTCTAACAATAAAAAATATCATAGGCATAAATAGGAATAATGTCTTCATTCTTCCTTTGACAATTCATATCACTAATGCAGTAAATCTTAAGTAATTTGTGCCAGCACATGGGAGAGCAGAAACAGGGTTTGATCCTTTCCTCTTCAGGAACTACATCTGCAGCCTGTGCTAACATTTCTCACCCATTTTTGAAATGCTCTTTAAACACTAATTAAAAAAGCACCATATAAAGTGGAAATTAATCAACTTATTTGTGGAATGAAGCTTTTCAAATTTGGCTCTGCATCTTTTTCAGTGGTATAGATGTCTTTTCTAAACCTTTGAAGAAAACTTTAATGTGCCATGCAATTTTGAAGATACTTCATTAGTTTCAAGCTATTACAAGAATTTGTTTATCAGACCACAGCTGATCTTTGGGGACAGTTGTTACAACGCAGCAGATCAATGATATTTTTTCATAAAATTGTCCCAGCAACACTGCAGCTCAGGCATTTTCTGAAGCAAGAGTTTATGCCTAAGCGACAAGAACATTTCTTTTACAAATTCATAAAGATCCTTTCTGAATCCATGCATCCATCATCTGTGGCAAGGACTTTCACAGACAAGCCATACACTGCACAATAGTCATTTAGCTCTGCTTACTGGGAGCAAGGGAGTTCTGTGTGACAGTCATTTGACCTTGCATTAGAGAAGACAAGCAAATTGTAATTATCTACTCACCTTCTCTGGATCAACTGAGATGTTACGCACTGCAATATATGCTCCTCATTAAATAGAAACAGTCTTAATCATTCATTACATAGAACAAGCTTTGGTCAGCCTTTCACCCCTTGCTATGACTTTTCAAGTTCTACCACATCCTTTTTCAGTAGGCCAGGATTACATACGCGCCAAGGAATTATGCCATGATACTGTAAGTTTCTCTTTTGTATTATTTTCCACATGATTCATCCATGTTACAACAAGTTGGGATTTTTTTTCAATAAAAAACAGTGGCCTACTAATGAAATATTCATTTATACCCTCTGAGAACAGAGAATTAGTAGGTAAAACACTGTGTACCCACACGATTGAAAAAAAAAAAAAAGGGGATACAGACAGACTGTGGCTGAAGGATTTAAATTTGGTATATTTTCTTGAGCATCCTGACTGTGACTTTTTCTTTTTGTGCTAAGATACGATATGTGGATGTG
>VXBX01006882.1:217371-305264 GCA_013400415.1 Scytalopus superciliaris
TTTTTTTTTTTTGTGTTAAGAAGTTGTTCTCTGTACATAAGCTAAATGTTTGAATTCTGCTTTTAGAAGCAATGTCTTTTAGGGCAGTGCAAAAAGAATGAATTTTAATTTTTTCTTTTAATAATGGCATTTGTAATGTACAGAACGACAGAACAAGAGAATAAGAACAAAAAACCCCAAACCAATTAGGTTGATTCCAGAACAAGAAGCTTTCCCAAAAGAAAAATCTAAATCTATTCCCTTCAGACAATGCATTTATCTTTTTATTGTATTTATTTACCATTATTATTACTATTTACGAATCTTGCACTTTTGAATAATGTACCTGATAATTACATAATCCAAGAGCAATGACTTAGAGAGTAAAATAATTCAATTCCACATAGAAGATTAGGCCATGGTTTTTTTATGTTTCCTAAACTTGGATCTTAACTGATGTCTTCAATATTAAGCTATGAAGATTTACTGTCCTAGTAGCTTGGGATCCTCTTCCCTTAACCATTAAACTAACATGCGCTGCCGTAAGGACAGTAATGAGATCTCCTTGATATCCAGGCCCAGTAAAATTTATAGGAGCTCCTTTTTCTCCATACGAAATAGTCCAGTGTCAATCTGTTACTCTGTAGGAATATTTCTACATAATTAATGGGGTGGGACTGAAGGACTGCATTTTTCTGCAACTATGGCTGTTATTTTCACAGATTAGCAGAATGAACCTGACCAACCTTTACCTAGCATCAGTGCAGTATTGTGCTACGATGTTACTCCACTTGACAATGCTGCATTAACATTATGGAGAAGAGTTTCACTGCAACAACTTATTTTCACACCTCCCATGTCAACATTCTCACATTTTAAGTCACTTTGAAACGGTTTGTTTGAGGTATAAAAAAACCTAGATATGGCATTCACAATTAAATCAACAAAAGATGAATGTATAATATTCAGTTATTATTAAGGTACAATAAAAATTACCAGATGACTTTTCATGTCTTTCAGTATTATCAGCATCCAGAGCAACCCAGTAAATACACTGCTAGCTAGTTTTTTTCATCACCACCCTCATTCTGAGCCTTTGTAACATCTCTGCCCTGCTCATGAAAACTAAAGTTTTATATTATTTCTGTATCACCTTATCATTATTCAAGATTTGTCCCTCAAACATCAAAAGCATCCCTGCAGTACAAGTGCCTATAGCACAACTTTCAGCTCTAAAATAATACGTAATCACAGTCTTAAACCCCTCAAGTTAGAAGTCTACAGCTGATCACATTGACAGTATATCGAGCTAGCTTTTATGACACATAAACCTGATTTTAAAATCCAAGTTATTAAAAAATAAGTAAGATTTTTTTAAAAAAAGGTTTGTTGTATTTAACATATTGCAAAGCATCTTGCAATTTTAGCTGGCAGAAAAATAAAATTTTACTAAGTTTCATGCTTGTATTAGAACATGGATAGATGTCATATTATGCCTTGTGAACCATGGTGGCAGGCATCCAGTTGAAGAGACCGTCATGAAATGGTAGCTTGACCAACAAAGAGCTGAGGGAATCACACCCTTCATGAAGGTACCATACAGGAGAGTCTCTTAATTGCTCCAGTCAGAATGGGTTTACATACAAGAGTTAATAGCCAAAAATATGAACTACTGTAATATATTATATTTGATAGGGTATTTAGTTATCCTGTTCAGTAATGACTATTGAAAAGCAAGCCTTAAAACTTCTGCCTCTTGTTGAATAACAAAGCACTTGAAGGACTTTAAGTCAATCAGTTACACTACTGAGGTTAGACCTAAAATAACCTTGATGTCTTGGTTTCAGTGTGCATTCATTTTTAAAATCTACCAAGAGAAAAAATATTAACCAGACAGCCAAAGCAGCAGCTGACACCACCACTCCATGAAAAGAATGTTCTCCAAAAGTTCAAGCATCTACATTACTATCCATCACACTTTCCCCTTCTAATATTTCAAAGTCATAAAAAAGTGCTAATTGCAGTCTGAAGTGAGAAAGAGGAAGTAATAGACTGCTGGAGTGAGAGAGGATATGGCTCCATCCACACGTAGACAGACAAGCCTTCTGCTTCCCAAACACTGCCAATGTCATAGGCTTGCTAGCAGTCAACAGAACTCCAGAGGAAAAGAATCTGAAGGCTTGCAACTCTATAGGCTTTGATAGAACCTCCAGATGCAAAACTAGAGTACTCCTGAGACTCAATTCCCAACCATCAACTCTCTTGGGTGTACTCCAGAATATGCATTTGGATTTAAAAGCTCGGTACTAAATAGAAGGGGGGGAAATAGGGTGCACAACAGGGAGACATTTGTATCTTTGGGTTTAGGCTTCTGTCTTCAGGTAATTAAGACAACGGGCTGAAGCAGGGACCAGTCATTTCGGTCTCCAAATGACAACTTTTTCCTCTCTCAACATACCATTACTTCTTTTTCAGCTCTTTCCAGATATGCAATAGCCTTTGGGAACTGGTTTTTTAGGGCTTAACATACCTTCCAGCTCTCTTATGGGGCAAGCAGTATCCAACATGCACTAAGTCCAGAACTGTATGAAGTCTGGACAGAATCCATGCATACATCAGGTATGTACAACAGACTGTTCAGCATCAATGTAAAAAGCAATTTTTAGGGGGTTTCTTGTGCTTAGTGAATATATGGAGAAATTTATGACTTTCCATAACATAGGAAAAGCAGAGTTACTAATACAAACTTTTCAGTCCGTATTAGCTGTCAAGTTGGGTAATAAATGCCTCTCAAGTAGAATCTTACATTCTTCACAATTCTGGGCACTCTGCAGTAATTATATGGCAACTAATTACTCAAGTAGCTCCACTTCCACAATACAGCTGTGTAGATAATCGATTTTGAAACTTGCTAGACTGATAATAAAAGAAACCACAAGCATCAGTAGCAGAATCTTCCCAAGAAACTCAGAAATCACCTAGATTTGTTCCCTGCTTTACTATTACCTCCCAGATAGCCAGAGTATTCCACACAACTGCAATTACTATTTCCAAGTGCATTGTAATCCGTCCTCCATTACATCAGTGTGAGAGTGGGATTCAGTCTATGTGCTTCTGTGCTGGTTTTGGCTGGGGTAGAGTTAATTTTCTTCCTAGTAGCTGGTATGGGCTATGTTTTGGATTTGTGCTGGAAACTGTATTGGTAATTCAAAGGTGTTTCCATTACCTCTGAGCAGTACTTAGCATCAAGGCCTTTTCTGCCTCCCACACCACCACACCAGCAATGGGGCTGGGGGCACACAAGAAGTTGAAAGGGGACATCTGCCTGCCCATGGGAAGTGATGAAGGAATTCCTTGTTCTGCTTTGTTTGCATGTGTGGCTTTTGCTTTAGTTATTAAACTGTCTTTATCTCAACCCATAAGCTGTATCACTTTTGCTCTTCTGATCCTCTTCCTCCACCCCCACCAGCAGGGAGAGAGTGAGCAGCTGTGTGGGGCTGAGTTGCCATCTGAGGTTAGACTATGACAGCTACATAAGCGCAAACTAAAACATTGGGATCCTTCATGAGATAAAGGATCTCATACACAATGTATACCAGAACCTACACAATAAAAACTATAATCTGAATTAACCTTGTGTTTAATAACCTGTTAGAAAGCATGGCATATTCTTGCTATGAAACCTGGTCTTCTGGATATTCCATAAAGGCAAAATATTGCTTCACCCCTGCTTTCTATGCCTTGTCAGCCTTCCTGATTTACACTGAACACCATGATGTTGTAGCAGGGCCTCCCTTCAGATCTGGCTGCTGCAAAATGGTATGTGTGCCTCTTCTTGGAGAGAAAGTATACTTCATGTAGCTGCATTAAGAAAAACTTTGAAGTACTCTGAACCTTTTTAAATGTGACTCAGAGCAGTAGGGGCACCAAGGACAAGTTATGCCTCTGGGACATCATTGTGTAAATGGAGCTTGCTCTGTGCACTGCGCTCTCAGCCCAAGCACACACATTCTAGTCCACATTCACAGTTTAAAGTCTAAATAAAAGTCAAATTTTTCCATTTGGCACAAGTTAATAATGCTACCAACCTGATATTTTTCAGTCATCTAAAAACTATTACTCTGCTCTCCATTTAAATTCTTGAACAGTTTACATTTCAAAAGAAAGGGTGTCATTGTAGAATAATACATTAAAATTGCCTGTAGCTGCTTTGAATGTACACTCAAAATGGGATTAGCCTTTCCAAAGAACCTGAACTTTTGGCATGGCACTTGCTTTTCATCTTCTCAAAGTGCTACTTGATGCCTATATATATGACTAGCTACATTTTTTGTTATTGACAAAAAATGGTTTAGTGCAATGCTCAAATATATTACATAAAAGACATATAAAAGCAATTTTCTTTCAAAAAGAGATCTGTAGTCCTTTGACTGCCAAAAAATTGAGACTGGCAAGGCACTTTCAACTGAGATTTAAAACTCCCAGTACAGCTGTAACTTCCCAGATGTTTTTAGAAGCCTCTGCCAACAGTCACCACTGCCCACTGGACCTGTACCTTTCATAAACTCAGAAAGTTAGAGGATACTAACACATACTACATATCCTGTGAAATTCTTCACCAAATGAACCAGTTTGCATCAAAACTTGAATATGCAAAGGCTCTAAATGTTGTTAGTCCTAAACTCTCACAATTTTTTTGACAACAGAAAGACTGTTCAAAGTAAGTTATTGCTCATTAGTTTATTGCCAGGTATAAACTCCCCTTTCTGGCATCTGCAAATCAAAATATTTTAAGAACTAGAAGCCACGCAATGAAAGAATTCATGCCCTTATTCAGAGTACCAATACTATGGAAACACAGACAGCAGGTGTAAATCAGTGCTTTGATTTCAGTGATATTACTCCAGTTTGTTCTACATGACAATCTGATCTACAACATTTAATATCCTTCCTGTTCAACATCATCAGCTCTAGGAAAGAATTAAAAACACTTAGTTTGTTTCTGTCGTTCCAATTCAACCATCAGACAGCAATGAAGTGAATAAATCCTAAGACTGTCGCAAGCTTTTAGTTATATATTTTCACTAGGCAGAAAAATAACTTTTTGATATCATTTCAGATCCTTGTAAATTGAGGCCCAGATAAAAGAAACTGTGTAAAGAGCTACCTACCATACAAGCCACCTGTCCGTGTCATTCTGGAAAACACATCTGCCTTTAAAAAATTTCAGTTAGTATGACCCAAACCAGTCATGAAAAGAAAACAACTTCTATAACAGTCCTGGGAAGTATGATAACAATACCGCTGTGCCTTGAATTGGTAACCAGATAGTTATGCATTTAAAAAACTCCATTTAAATTGTGATGTATTTCTTGGAGAGAATAAGAATTCTGGTTTACTGAAGGTGATTACTTGGACGAACATCACTACAGCATAAAAGTTGAAGGGACACATTGTCATAAATCACTTCTGAATTACTGATGAACCGTAGGTCAAAGCACATCTGACAATACATTAGGAAAACAAGCTGCTGAAAAATTTGTACTGAGTTCTTTATTTTAAGGTCTCCCATCATCTCAAAAGAGAAAAAAATAATCTTCTTAACAGTATAAGAGTTTAAAAAACATCTTACACAAAAGAGCTAGGTTGCAGTTTGAGATGCTTGATTTCCTGAGACCTCACATACAGTTTCTCTGGGTTATTACTTCCTCAGAACATCCAGAGAGCTACAAGTGCTAATACTGACGATTCCCAGTTCTTACTAAAACCACTCCACAGAATAGCCCGCAGGCAAACTGTACAGATGGCAAGGTTGCCATTTGTCAGGTAGGAATTTAAGTGCAATTTAAACTCTTCACAGCTACAGAATTGAAAACATTTTTTTTCAAGCTTCCAAGTTATTTTCTTTCTTTTTTTTTTTCCTCCACAGTAGGAATAACTGTAACCTTTACTCACCTCCCAGCAACCCCAGGAACAGGAGCCCTGCTCCTCTGGCCTCAGACCCTCCCTGTCTACCTGATGCCTTCTTGTTTCTGTGAAGGAACTCAGCTATGGCTCTTAACCCTTTTCCCCCCATTCCATTTTCTTCACAGCAGCTCAAGAGGCAGGATGTATGGATGATGCTTTCTTGTGAGATCTTCAGGGTGGAGTCAGGTCAATGCCTATGAGGGAGAACAGGGAACCCATGGTTCTGTGGCTTGAAAGGTGCAATGTGAGAGGGATGTGGATACACTGTGCAAAGTTCTCATGCTCATACTCGAGACTCCACAAAGCAGAGTGTCTAACTGCAGAAATCCTGGTCCCCTGCTCTTTCCCACTCAAAAATCCTTACCACTGAAAAGCCTTGAATTAATCCTGGTACGTGTGAGCTTATCTATCTGTACACATCTGTAAGTGCACAGAAAAAAAAGTTGGCTTACTCATTAAATATAAGAAATACATATATTTTATAAAGCATTCTGGAACACACTGTGATTCAGACTTTGAATATTTTCTGTTGTAATTATCATTACTATTACTGCTTTCACAATGGCTATGCATACCAAATAAATTCAATTTTGGTTAAATATCAGGAAAAACACTTCTCTCCCTTCTCTAAAATCAAACTTAGGCCAACCACTCCTCATCTTTACTGAATTTTCTCCTATGCTCCATCAACCACAGTATAAGGCAAGTGTCCTTTCTACCAACCCGAGGAGGATCACTTCACTGTAGCAGCTAGCATCCATCAGGATGTAACTGTTTCTGGCATGGGACAGAAAACACAAGAGCAGAAGGAACAGCACTTTGAGACAGCCTTTGTGCAATGCTTTTTTTCTATGGTGCTTTTGGCCAATGCTAGCCTTTCTAAAATAATGCAAATGAGAACAGGGCCACTAAAAAGATCCTGAAACTTCCTTAGCAAGCAATCCATAGTTTATCTGACAGGACAGATGAGCAGAAGTACGTGGCTGCAAGGAAATATTTTGATATATAGTTTCTCATTAAATATGCAGTTATATCAGTACCTGATATTTGAAGCTAACATCTGGCTGGTGACTGACCACCAGCAGTGCTCATAAACGCTAAATTCTAGGGCCACGTCTGTTCAATATTTTTACCAATGATCTGGACACAGGATTTGAAGGTACCATTAGCAAGTTTGCTGATGATACCAAATTGGGAGTTGTTGTTGGCTCTTTTGGAGGATGAGCACAAGAATCTAAATAGATTGAGGCACCGGACAGTCATTAATGGCATGAAATCGAACAAGAAAACAATGCCTGATTCTGAAGATAGACAGGGGTAATGTCAGGCACAAGTATAAACTGGGAGATGAGTGGCTGGAGAACAGCCCTGGGGAAAGGGATCTGGCTGGTTTACAGCAGGGGCAACTTGAGTCATCAGTGTCCTGACATCCCAGAGGGCAAACCACATCCTGATGTGTATCAAACACAGCATCCCCAACCAGTCAAGAGGGGTGATTATCCCACTGTACTCAGCACTGGTGCGGCCTCACCTGGAGCACTGTGTGCCTTTCTGGGCCCACAATATAAGAAGGATGTGAAGGTACGTGAATGCATCCAGACAAGGGCAGCAAAGCTGGTGAAAGGACTGGAAGGCACGTACTGGGGAGCCCCTGAAGTGGTCAGGCAGTTGAACTAGATGGTCACTGTAGGTCTCTTCTGAAATAGTCTATTTAATAATAAAATACTTTATCAATACATTACTATATCTGATCTTGTTATTTTTCGTGTGTGAATTGAAGTCCATTTTCCCACTTAGTATCAGGAATAAAGACAAGTGCAAAAGTACACATATTTGTAATGTATCAGAATATTTTTCCAAAGTAGTTTCAGTTCATTACAGATTGCAGAGTGTAGCAGTGATATTGAATTATTAGTAGTACTGAATGATTTCATCATAATTAAACATTAAAAGCATTTCAAGAATATTTGAACAGAAGAATTCAACTGATTCCCCATGTGATTACACCAAAGTTCTATGAAACTGTGCATTTTGTGGTGGACTTCTGTGCTACAATTGTACTTTTTTTCTTAAACAAAGTTTTCGATTTAATTCAATTTTCTGACCAGATAGGTGATATCAAATAAAAATACTATAACTTTTTTCATCTGTTACACTGAACGTAACATTGTACTGCCATATCAAACAGGACTGCCATACAAAAGGACCTTTCAGACATCATTCTACATAGATGTCTCAGTTTCTGTATATCTTAGCTACAGCAGAAAAACTGATTTATTAAATTTAGTCAGGCTACCTTTTGGAGCACACATCATATAAGCATTTCCAGGGCTGGGTCATATGGAATTCACTGCAACAGAATTTGTGGCACAAGTGTGACACAGTCAAACTAAATAAAGTAAGAGTGGAGTGGGAATCACCTTAACTTATATCCAGTGGCAGACAGAAAATTTGAGAAGGACATATATGAGGAAAAAGTAGATGCTGTATCTTAATTTTTTTCCCCTCCAACCACTTCTTTTAGAGCAGCTCAGACAAACTTTATTAAACTTGTCAGCACTGCATTCCTTCATGTATGGATAGACTGCTCCTGAAAAAGGTCAACATAAAACACACACGCAGGCTTTCAACATCAAGAATGCCTTCTCTTTGACTCCTCCCAAGAAGAAAAAAACAAAAAAAAAACTTTCTGATGTCCCTATAAGAGATTACATTGCTCATAAAAGAATCCGGAACTCTATCTTTCCACACTCAGCTACTCTGTCTTCAATCTGTTCAGGCATGTTCTGGAAGGTAGGATCTTTTTGTTCCTACATATGTATAAACACATATATATATGCACTATATATGTCAGTGACAATGCAATTCTTTAAAAACTGCAGATGCCAAAGTTTTTATGCTCAGGCATCTCAGTATACATCACAAGATACATTTTTCCTTTGAAGTCAATAGGAACACTTTGAAATCAACTGCTTATGTAAGTGCCAAATACAGAGTGGTGTGCTTCATGTGAGGTACTCAAGGTGAAAAGTTTATCTACAATCCTTTCTGTTGTAATGGAGCCACAGAAGTGGTCTGTGACAAGGTGTAAACACTACAGAATTTCCCTGTGGGATCGCTTTGAGCAGACAGTGTTTCAGAATGTAGTTAGAGTGTAGATAATAACACCTGGTGTTTATTCAAGATATGCAGCTACTGGCTGGGAAAAGCCAAGAAGGCCAAGGGAACCATGATAAGCTCAGGATGAGAAAGTAAAAATAATTAGATAGGCAATTAGCAATAACAAGACATAGTGAGCGAATTGCCAACCAATCATGGTCTGAATAAGGGCGCATGGACAATGCCCCGTAGCCAATTGCTCTGCATACAGAAACGTGTGTACGGTAGTAAAAAAGGTATATATATCAGTAGAAGTTTCGAATAAAGTTGGATTTGAATATGCATCATATTGATATGTCAAGTTCATTCCCGCTCGTGAGATTGATCCCCAGCATTTCCCACCTAAAAATACAGCCAGGCACTGTCACAAGAGTAAAGCTATTCTGTTCTTTACTGAAAGATGGTGGGAATTCTGCCTTCTGTCTACTGACAGTTACGGGATTTCTCCAGTGCTCCACCTTTCTCTTCTTCTAGGATTCTCTCTCAAAAATTGCAACACCTGTCCCCATTCTTAGGTGAGGTGATGGTATACTGCAGTTCCAGAGAAAAACAGTCATATGCTCCTACTTCTGTGACAGGATTCCTTGAAGTTATCTTGGATTCTCATTGATCTAGCAGAAGAAAATATGCATTTGACTACATGTAAAAGGCTCCTTAAGTCCATAAATTAATTTCAGATGAAGGTAGAAGAACAGAAATATGTACGATCTCCAGAGCAATAGAACAAGCCATTACATCATGAATGTGACTGGCTATGTGATGTAATGAGGTGGTCAGCCTTTTTTTCTGTCATAGAAAGACTCATATTTTCTATACAGCTCCAGGGACACTCACATATGTGCTGTATGCATTCATAAAAATCAGACATCTGCACATCAGTTATTGTAACCTGGTACATATCCATCATACTGACACATACCAACAACCAGGTGCACCTGAAAATTTTGTGGAAGCATTAATCAAAAGCTAAGCTTCAACTACATATTAGGGGAACAGGAATTTTAATAGCCAGTGATTTAAGGGACAGAAGTTCAGGTGACTAAAATCAGTATAGGACCATTAAAATTGTACATATCTCAATTGTTCTTAGCTGAGAATTTGATCTAGCATAGTCTATGAAAAAAAAGGGACTAATATTTATGTCACACATGTGCATATGTGCACACAGACCAAACTCCATGGAATATAACTGCAAACTCAGTGTACTATATTATTTACTTCAAAAACAAAGTAACATCTCCATTACTCATCTAACATGAAACAGAGCAATACTATCATTCTTCATATCCACAGGATTTAAAGTATTTCCTTTTCTGCTTATCAAGGCTCAAGTCTCTGTGTAAAGTTATCAGCTGAACCTAAATAAGGAAACTTAGCTCTCAACAGTACAGTGCTTTCAGCATTAGATACACCATGTGCTACACTAGAGAATTTGTGTGGGAAATTTAGATAAGAGGCTGTTCAATTCAATTTCTTCTCCTAACAGGATAACAGCAGCACTGGAGCTGATCTTAGGAGTCTATGACTATTTCATAGAGTTATTTCCCCTTTTTCTCTGCTTGCAATCAAGACCAGGGCATTTGGCTCAAGCAGGCAGGCTTTTCTGCAGTAAATGTGGTTTCAGCCAGCTTGAAAGGATTAATGAATCCAGGTCAAATTCACTGACTCATTTCATCTGGGAAAAAACAAACTAAGAGCTAGTGTCACAAAACCTCCCTCAGAGGCTGGAATTGTTGCCTCTTTACCCAACAGCTCAGTCAGAGCCCTGTAGATACAAAGGAAACCTGGGCTTCACCTGGCACTTCCAGGGCAGTTAAAACAAAGCTCAAGCTATTACATGAAATGAGATGCCCTCTCAGCAGTTTAAATCTCCACACAGAGTGTCCAAAATGAAGTATTCTGCCTCTATCAGACAAACCATTTCATGTGAAATGAAGCATCACTTCTACCTTGCTACCTTGAAACACACAAAAATTGAACACTGTCTTTGGTTTAATATCGACCAAGTTAATTTTATAATTTCATGGGTTTTGCAGTGCAGATGTTGAAAATACCTACAGCCTTTTGCACAGTCCTGTAGTTACTCTAGTTACAGTACATTGCTTAAGACGAAGTTTAAATTCCCATTACTTTCAATGTAAAGAGAATACGCAGATATATGCAATACTCCTCACAAATAGAGTCAAAATGCCTGTTCATCTTTTCTAACACTACACAATGTGGGGGGGGGGAAAAAACCAAACCAAAAGACTGCAAAATAACATTTAATGAATTCATTCTATTCATCATGCTGCTTTGGAGACAGTTCCTTCCTTGAAAACAAGCAGCTACAAATATTGCTTAGACCTCGGTGTTTTCCCCAAATTTCAGTCCCCTTCATACTCCCAAGATGGTCTTTGTTAAAACAGATTATTTTTTAATTTACAGTACAGGAAACATTTTGCAACTATTGCTGAAGTAGTGGTAGGAAAGCCCCAGTAACTCAGACCTCATCCCCAGACAGCTTTAGCAATACTGTTCATTTATCTATTTAAGTTCCTGTTGTGCTTGTAGTAACAATTGTATTTTTCTTCCATAGTACCTTAACCCTCCCAAAATAAATTTTTACATAAAATATGTATCATCACATAAAATAGTATTTATTCCTTTCAATTCTTGCATCCCCCTCCCTTGAGCTGTCAGTTCCGCAGAGACTAACACATACAGGCAACAAACCTTGTTTTAAGTGTTACAACCAGTCTTGCATTCTCTTTCAAGCATATCACGTTTTGTAAAAACAACATCACTGCTCTAAAGCACCTAAGTGGGATACCATATGCCTTTGCAACATGCTTCTCATGCATCCCACCAGTCTGCTTTTCTTGTGAGCCATCAGCCAAAGAAGAGTATCATGTGTACAGCTCAATGACTTAAAGCATAATCAACCCATAAGCCCTCTAGGACTGAATGCAGATTTTCATTCTTATTGCTAGCTAGTATTTTTACAAATGGGTGCTGCACTTTTGCACAAAAATTCTCAACATTTATTAATAGCTTATGACCAAAACTCAAAACAACAAGATTAATTTTTTTGTTAGACTATGTGTGAATTGAAAACAGAACATCATCCAGGTCCACTGGATTTCATTTATGCATGTGTGTTATTTCCCTCTTAAAACAAAATACACATACTTACCTAGAAGAACACCAGAAAGACAATGTTACTAACATGCCACATAAACATACTCAAATTACATTGTACAGTGTAAGAGAAAAATTGGTTGTTTAACCAAAAAGTTTAGGGGAAAGTTTGGAAAACCTGAACATCAGTGATTCTCTTCCTCTACTCCACTCTGGTGAGACCCCACCTAGAACAGCACATCTAGCTCTGGGGTCCTCAGCACAGGAAAGAGAGAATTTTCTTCAGGAAACTGTCTTTTTTCTGCTTGCAGAATTAATTCTGAATTCTTGGAAAGGAACATATACTGTCCTCACTTTAATTTTAAGCACCATGAAATAAAAATTTTAGTTTTCAAGTTACAGTAACGCTAACATTTCAGTCATACCTCCATCTCCAGGTCAGCATCACTCTTTGAGAGAATGACAACAAGCAAAAGCAAGTTGCAGAAGATTAAATTCCTTCAGCTGTGCACCGTTTCAGTGATACAACTGTAAACACAGGTCAATTTAGGTGCATAATCTCATTTCAGTGTCTCAGTAGGGCACCTGATTTGTCAAAATCAGTGACCACAAGCTCTTCCCACTGACTTCTCACAAGTAAGGTTTCTATATTGAAAATCACATGTAAAACTACCATTAATATATGGCCTTTTTGTATATTAATCTTCATTTCTCCTGCTCTGCTATTTATTATCTTTCCTTCTCCTCAGCCAGTCTCATCTAATTGTCCCCCTTGGCCACTCTCTATCTTCTTTTTCCCACATTTCTAATTCTAGACTTCCTCCATTTTTCCATTGCCAAATGTCTATCAGGGTCCCATACTGCATTTGGTCCCCAGCAACTTCCCCTTCATACCTTTTTATATGAGGTATGACAACAAGGCAACACGATGCTCCCCAAGAACCACTCTTCCTTTGGCACCCTTTGCTTTAAAAACAAAACAAAAACAACCCCAACTATGTCTTCATTTGAGCTCACACAACATTCAATACAACATGATCCAGGCTCTGACTGATGGGTTTTGAGTGATTTGCAATGCATTGTCACAAATCCTGAAGCCAGCAACGGAGGTTTCCTCAATGTCTGTACACACAGAACACTCCAGTTATCACTAAGGTGACATACACTAAATATGAAGCATAGGTGTGCATACATCCACAGGGAAATCCTCATATACCTACCAAAGATGGCCACAGGGTTGCTCATCATTACCAAGAAGACTATTAAATGGCTTCAGGAGGCACAAAGATCTAGCTTCTCTTGGTAAATGTTTTCCATAATACACTCCCAAAGGAGATGTGGCAGATGTCTGGGTATGTGTACAAAAAGGAACCAGCTTGACTGGTTTAATAAACTATCCTAAATACAAGCCATAAAACAGCTGCTTTGCCTGGACCCTTGGAAAGAATAGGAAAAAATACTCCATCAAAAGGACCTGAATGGAAAATACTGAGTTAACACAGAAATCTGTATGTGTTGTCACACTCTCAAATTTTCTTCCCCTAATTTGTTCCTCTGCTGCATAATTTTACTTCAGCCAAAAAGGCAAAGTCCATCAGCCAGTCAGACACTGAGCTCTGTTTTATCAATATGTTCTTTGAGCATCACTAAAAAAAACAAAAGAACATCAAGTAACATGCTTTTGTAGCAATTGTTTCTACAATTCCATTACACAAGAAAATTAGAAAGTAAAAGAGGAAAAGCTGAAGAGGAGAATCCACAGATGTATAGTTATGAAAAGTCCACAAGTCCTTCCTGCTACAGAAGACAAGAAAAGGCTACACTGAACCCCATTAAGCCTGTAATAAATTTATGGCACCTTGGGAGAATGGAAATAAACAAACATACAATTTGCAGCCATACCCAATAACTCTTCTGCAACACTCAGCAACAAACTGCTTCCCTGCATGCATTTGCATGAAAAACACTATTTACTCTTCAGTCCAGCTTTTACCTTCAGCCATTCTTCAAGCCTTTTTTTTTCTTTTTAATGTTCTCATAAGCAATTAGCTGCACTAAAACTTTCCAACTGAACATCTAAGATAAACTGTTTCTCCTCATTTACTTTGCCAAAAAAATTACTGGATTTTTGGATGCCTTTACTCTCTGAAAGTGGAGATGTGACCTCAAATATCAACATATCTGATAATTCAGCATGAATCAGACAATAGTCTTGAGACTGACTGTCCTGCTTAATTATTTTTCCTCAATCTTCCTTTCCATGAAAAAAAAAAATATTTACAGATCAGTGCTCTTAAATGATGTCAAAATAAATATTATATAGTGTTGTCTATTGCTCTGTCTTGTGCAATTTAAACTGATGCAAATGGATTTATTCATAATAAACTACAAAATATATTAGAGCCTCTGTAATCACCAGAGTCCATATACTAGCTACTAATTTTTCGTGAAACATAACTTTTTAGTAATGGGATTGAGTCAGTCCTTGATGTCTAACTACAGCATAAATTTTAATTGTTTTTTCTCCTTTCTTAAAAGCAGACAACTTTTCCACTGGAGTCTCTGAGCAGTGGCACCTGAAATTCAGAGTTCCACAACCATAAAGATCCAAAGAACAACTTTGTTTTGCTGGTGATTTAGAGACTGCCTTTAAGTGCCCTTTGATGACCTGAACACTCTCATTCCTTCATGGTACAGACTACCTGTTTCCTTTCAAGAATTAAGTTTCTGTTTTTCTCTACAGTAGCTTTTTCTATAAATGCAAGGAACTTGATGGGAAAATTATTTTTCATGGCAAGGCTATGCAAGAAGGCACCAAAAGTAACCCTTCTTTCTCATCTCCCACAAGGTATATAAAAAGCATGTTTAGAAGCAAACTTAAAATGTTAAAAATTAAGCATGTTTTTTTAATTATTACATTAAGTGTGTTTCATGTAGATGGATATTTTTTTCATTATCAGGGTTGAAATTTTACATTTACAAAGTGAAGAACCTGGTCATACCAACATAATCTCCATTAGCCACATCCCTAAAGCTATTTCCTACAAAATCTTACAGAAAATCCATATATCTCAAAAGTTATTGTGATGTATGTCATCACCAAAAATGCATTGAAATGACTGTTTGGTAGTACACAGAACATTCAAATGTAACCTCCAAACCATGATATTAAGATATATTTTCAATTTATTTTTAAATTTTTGTCTCCCCTATCATCTGCATCCCCACACCACCTCTTACAACAAGGAGCTTCATTTTTCATCTTCAGAGAGGATTCTGACAGTCAGTTTGCTTTCTGAAATAGTTTTGGGACTCCAATCACTTTTGAAGTGTAAAGCCAGCAAGTATAAAGGAAAGTCCCTGGAGTCATGTTAGTCAATACAGTGACATTTATGCTCAACACACAGAATGCTGATGAAGACAAACTATGGCCATTGTACTGTATGCCACAAAGTTTTCAAGAAAGCATTAAAATTATGTATTATTTCCAAAGATTCAGTTTTAAAAGCACACAGACTACCTGAGAAAGATAGAATGTGTTTGAAGTGATGAAAGCATTACCTCCTACAGGCCCCTCTTTTTTGTCAAAGTAATGGTAGGAAACATCTCACACAAACTAATCTGAAAGGCATCCTTTATCCAGCTCCCTCATTTCCTATGATAAAGTATTTTGAACATCTGTTTGATCATCTCAGAACACAGATATTTCAAGAAAAAAAGCATCCCATTTACAGGCAAATTATTTTCTAAGCAAGTTAACTTTTGCAGTTTTATACTATTAATTATTTTTTTTTCATAACATCACTTTTTTTTGTGTTATCCCCTTTAAATCCAATACCAAGGTCTGTGTTACTAAGCCAGCCTCATTTGCCCAAATGATGATAAACAGTCCTGTCATCTGTCGTTTTAAAAGTGATGCTTTTTATTTAGACTTAATTTGAAAGCTGTCTCACAGTTGAACTCAAAGACGAACTTTTGCCCTCTCTCTGAAAAGCAATTAAAAAGGAAATCACCTTACCATTAAGAACACTTTCAAGTTCTACTTTAGTATTTTAAAGCTATTAATATGCACCTGCAGTTACACAAATCAAAAAGACACTTTCTCTGCCTTCCCCAAATAATAATATGCAGTGTTAATCCACAATATAAAACACACATGCAGTGGCTCACTCAATTACACAGTTACCATTCTACATGAATGAACAAGCTGAGGGGTTCATACAAGATACTTTTTGTATCTACATCTTTCATTAAAACTCTAAGTAGATCTATCAAGGGAGGAAAGCACATGATTCTCAGGGATCATAAGATTTAAAAACTCATTTTTTTCCCAGCTCTCCACATTTGAAGGAATAGTATAGCTGTTTCTACAGTTCAGTCTAGCTTTTAGTTAGTGGAATGTACATTTGAATTTTTTTTACCCTAAGCCTGACTGATGTGGAAACTGACGTGTTTGTCTTGTTTTATAAGGAGGCACAGGTTAATCTAAATATTTAAACTACTGATCAACAGTTTTCCTGACGTGTTTGGCTCAGTTTTAGACTCCGGTAAATTAACAGATTAATGCTGCTGGCACACATGGCAATATTCCAAAGTTACAGATGCAGAGATGCCAGCAGAAACGGTTGCACCTTTCTGTGCATCAGCAACAATCAGCAGTTACCTGCAATCAGGTAAGATAATCTTCTCTTTTTTAGAGCAGAGTCTAGAGATCTCTGGTTTCACAAGGAGAACCAGGCACGAAGGGAAGGAGAGTAACTGTCATCAGCTTACTCTATGGTTTCATAGTTCAGGAATCCTTTCAGGTGAGTTTCCACTTACAGTACAGCAATTTCCAACCTACAACCTATCTCCTCCTTTTTATATATGAAACAAACGGCTTTTATGGCCTATGTGAAGTGTCCAGAATTACCATTTTTTTCCTGATCTAATCAAAAAACAGCATTTTCATTAAAGATCATACAAACTTCCATAAGCTTGCTTTGCAAAATTACAGCAATTGTCTATGATATGGAAATCCAGAAGTTTTACATTACACTTTTTCCTCCTCCCACCCCATATTGTATTTTACACATCTGGAACCAGTAGAAAAGCTATAATATTAGTATGGGCAATAAGAATTGCAGCAAATCCACTTGCAGTGCAGACATGGTGTTCCAAAAAAAAATACTGTCAGTAGTGGACTTTTATTTCCCCTCCAAAGTTCATGTAACTTCAGAGGAATAACAAAACTATTCTTCACTAGCAGGCAGTACAGAAACATACATACACAAGCAGAAAGGTATAACACCTCCTGATTTTGGAGCATTTCTGCAAAACCAGATCACTTAGTGACCTTCTGCAGTCACATCAGTCAGTAACAGTTATGCAGAAGGAAAAAAGGTTTTATTTCATTTGGCTTTTTTTTTTTTTCTTCTAATCAGGCACTGTGATTGCATTCCCCCACACACATCTCTTAAATTTGAGTGTCCTCATTTTACACACAATCATACCCATATTTGTATACAAGATTCAAGTTTAACACATTTTCCTTTCCAGCTGAAAGACTACTAAGGAAAATTTGGCTAAACAGAGGCATGCTTACCTGCTTTTCATCATCTCTCAGAAAAACAACCCTGAGACTTGAAAAAGCAATACATGCATGTGAATTCCATACACCTGAGTTAATATTGTAATTAATATTCTATAAGGGACAAACTATTGCATCAAGAAGTGATGACACTAGACTAGATGTGCAGACCACCTGCTTGTTGATACGTTTTACAACCTGTGACTTTCATGAGGAACTGCAAACAGTAATACAAGTTTTCCTTTTTATTCACAAATAGCATTTTTATGTACAAACAATTTCGAGTTTAGAAACCATATCAGACAAACACACACCGAGGGACTTATCATTAATACATTCTACTTTTGACAGATTGGTTACAGAACTGGGACCAATGAAATAGTCCCACATGGGACATGTCTGGTTCACTGAAACACTACTCAGAGTGCATCATTCTGCTTTCAAGTAACTGTAGTAGCTGAGGGAGGTTTTGTTTGTTTGCAGTCAAGTACTTCTACAGTACCTTTCATCACCTTCATGAGAGTGACATAAAAAGGCAAACAGTTTTCCTGCAATACATGTAGTTGTTCTAAAGAAAACATGCAAGTTGTGGAGGAACATTCTCAAAAACATCTGGTTATGCTGAGATACTTCAGAAGGTATGAGAAATCTGTTATGACCCTTGCACTACACATAGGAAAACCAGACAAAATTCAGAAAAAACAGCATCTTAAACTTTCTTACTATCATGATTGATTTCAAATCCTAAGAAGCAGAATAAAGAAGAACATTCACAAAGCACAAGATAAGTCATTGTCACAATCTTTCCCTTTAGCTTCCCTTAATATGTTAGACTGTATTCACAACAGTCTCTCTGACTTCCCCTACTGAAAACATTAACTTCTCATCTCACAGCATGAAAATAACTCTTAGAGACACTTTGCTCAGGGAGATAAAAATACTCTTGTAAAGCAATTTCAGGAAAACTCTCCCAACATAGTATTAGAAGCTACCACACACTTTGGGTGTAATGAAATGCCAGTAACCCTTTCTAAAAATTCTGTGCTGGTTTTGGGTGGTTTGGGTTTTTTATAATCATGTCAGCTTATAATTGTGCTGATTTGTTTCAGATTGGGGTGAGTTAATTTGCCATGGTTCAATCCCAGAGCTTGGATTCAAACTTCAGCTTGAACAAACAAAAAAATCTCATCTGCAAATACCATATTGTGCTGAAAATACACACTGGCTCAAATTCTCACAAACTCACCTCAGAAATCAAATCACATTCTGCACCAAAGAAGGTCTGCCAAACTCAGGTTTAGACTGAGACTGGTGGCTCTAAACTGTCTGACAGTTCCTAACCAGGAAAAAATATCCAACATGCTGGCATGCATCTTCACAAGAGGTCTTACAGCAACTTCATTCTCATACAAAAAGTGCTTCTAAGAGGCTTTTAATACTTCTTGCAATAAATGCAGGATCTGAGGTCTGCAGGGGGTGGACAACTCTTTATAGTTTTCTCAAATCCTCTTATTCCACCCACTCTGAGAAGCCTACAGTTCAAATTTAATGAGTAAGTGTATTGCAGTTCCACGGCAAAGCTCAGCCATATATGCACCCCCCAAACACAGAAAAGAGGGGAAAAAAAAAACCAAAAAAAAACAAAAAAACCCCCACCAAATCTTTCTTCTTCTGCAACTGCTCTACAAAAAAGGCCTTGAAATACTGGTTTGAAGCCATGTGCCTATGCATCACTGTGTCTTAGCCTCTGAAGTGCATTCTATCTTCAAATAATAAATGTCTTCTATTGTTTCAGAGCAAATCATGTTGTCTGTGTTGAATGAAGGATGTGTGAATATTCAGCAAACAAACCGATGATTCATTATGGTCTTGAACAGCAATAGAACTTTATCATAATTCCAAACAAATCTGATCATTTCTAAACTCAGTTTTTAAGAAATGTAATTAAAGTTTCATGTTCGTGCATTATGCTCAGATGGTGACAATTGTGACATTTTCTATTTGAACAGTGTCACTAAGATGGAGAGGTCTGAGACTTACACATTTCAGCAGAGCCTGATTACATGCTAGTACCTGATTTAAATAGTCAGAATTTTTAAGGCCTAACCATGCTCTATCTGTGCAGCTGTTTTTTGTTTGCCTACACAGACCATTGACCAATTCTAATATTTTGGAAGTGAAAGAGTCCAAAATACTCAGAGTAGAGTCTAGACTAAATGCTCTTGGCTTGATGCTTCTCTCATGAAGTCTGGTACAACTGAGCTGTGCTGCAAGCACAACATCACTGCTAATGGAATAGCAATTTTCAGTTGTGCATGCAACTGCTGAGGGTAACCATAAGGGTGTTTTTTGTGTATTTGGTGAAAAATAGATACTTCTCTCTTACCTTGTGGCCCTGGTTTAACAAAGCATTTAAGTGTGTGTGTTTGTAGGTGTTCATAAGGCAAAGTGTTTGACACATATGATCAAAGTAAGGACTTGCACTTACATTGACTTCAGCACCTAGTGCTCCTTTTCAATTAAGTCAGTGGGAAGCAGGCTCCAGAACAGCTTCAGAAATCCAACAATCTCTCAGTATTCAAAATTCCAGTTCTCCTACTTGACTGGTCATATAGCACTTCAGAAGAATTAGAAACTATACAGAGAGTAGTAACATTACCATACATATCCAGGGAAAATACATGAGTATTAGGAAAACATAAAACTTGTACAAACCAAACCATGAAACTGGATAAAGCACCCATCTGTTACAAGGCAAACCCTTTCAAGAACAAGGTTTAATTCAAAGGTTACTGACATGCTTGCATCACTGTAAGCCAGGCTGGCTAAGGGAGACTGTTTTCTTTTTTTTGGTCCTTACTATTTCTACCTCCATGAAGATTCTCTGTTTCCAACCCTTCCAGTTCAACAGTATGACCAAGATGGAGAATTCATATTCAAGTCATATCAGAGTCCAGAGATAACATCTAGCATCTACGCAGTCATCTTATTTCTGAACTCAGAATAAAAACACACATCCTAATCTTTCCATCACAAGACTTCTCTCCATGTCTCCCAATTGAAAAGCAGTGCATAAATTCTTGGTCACTCAGGAATACAGTTTGCACATCATCTTGGATTCAAGACAGATATGAGGGCTTGTATGGAATTTTATGTTTAAGTGTATTGTCTCTCCACCTCTCTGTTTGTGCTCCTTTCTCTAATGGATCAATCCTTGCCAACCAAGTTCTACCACATTCCGAATAATCTCATCTTCAAAACATAAGTCTTGATGCCCAAGCAACAAATAGCAGTGTCTGCCCACTTTTCTTATTTCTAGTTTTTAAAACAGTATCTGTTAAAATAGCTTCCTCCATCCTGTCCTTGCCATTTTCAAAGATCTGCTTCCTTATTATCTTTCCTAAAGTCGCAGTTAAAAAGACAAACCCTCCACTTTCCTGCAACAAGACAAAGTAATCAAATAAAACAACTTCATAGCACATATGGTGCTAATTTGATCAAATGATTGTCCCCAGCACAGGAAGGACATTGACCTGTTGGAGCAAGTCCAAAAGAGGGTCAACAAGCTGATTAGGAGGATGGGACACATCTTCTATGAGGAAAGGCTGAGACAATTGCGTTTGTTCAGCCTGGAAAAGAAGCTTCAGGATGACCTAACTGCAGCCTTTCAGTATATGAAGGGACCCTACAAGAAAGATGGAAAGGGAGTTTTCACAAGAGTGTGTAGTGACAGAAGAAGAGGGAATGGCTTCAAACTGAAAGTAGGTTTAGATAAAATATTAGGGGGAAATTCTTCACTGTGAGGGTGGTGAGGCACTGGAACAGGCTGCCCAGACAAGCTGTAGATGTCCCATCGCTCTAAGTATTCAAGGCCAGTTTGGATGGGGCTCTGAGCCAACCTCTAGTGACAGGTGTCCCTAGCCATGGCACCAAGGTTGGAACTAGATGAACTTTAAGGTCCCTCCTAACATGAACCATTTTATGATTCTAAATCAACCAATATTGCCACACTGTTTACATGTTGTCCTTCTGAGGCTGTATAGAACCTAACTTTTCTTCTTACTTCACTATGAAATTGTAAACTGTCAGGAACAGAGACTGTCTCCCTCTTTCCACCAACCTTCCCATTTCCTTTATACAATACTTGGAGCAACAAAATCTTGGTCTTAACAGAGTTCCTAAGCACTACAGTAATACTAAAATGAATAAACACACTGTACATAAGACTATACCTATATATCACTTGTTGATCACTGCTGTCTTCTGTTCCAGATAGGAAATAGCACCTTATGAACAACCTAGTAATGTAAACTGAATTTGCAATTGTAATAGAATTCAGTACTGTGTTTGGAAATACATCATATTTCTACTGAAAAGATAGTCCTACCTTTGCAAGCACTTAGGACTATTCTTTCAAAGCTTTTAGCAGTTTTTTGCCAATGTTATTTACTGGGATTAGGAGTTTATTTACTGACACCAACCAAGATTTCCTAATCCCAAAAGTTACTGATGACACATGGAAGATTCCTTTTTGCAGTGCACAAGTATGATGTGAGAAACTGCTTCATTTTTAAGTGATACTGCTGCATTCTTTAAATTTCACTAAATATCAGCAGCATTATGCTCTATATAAAAAGAAAAACAAAACAAACCAACACCAAAATCACACCAAGACTGCTGACAGTTACAAAATCCCCTCAAAGCAATTTAATCAAAATAATTATTTACCTTCTTGGAATTGTTACAACATAATTAAGAAGTTCATTGTTTTAGACTCAAATTTCTAAGATCATATAAATAAAAAGTGCTGTTATAAAATATGCCTTTACGTCACTCATTTAAGAAATTATATTGCTTAAATCTTAAGAATAGGCTATAATCCACTGGCTACAAGAATCAGCCCCCTAACTGACACATTCAAGCAATTTTTATGCGCCTTTGCACTTTCACAGAAGAGAAGGAGCCACCTTCCCGTTTGAATGAATCTAGATCACAAAGGCACTTCCTCTTTTCCCCTTCACGCTAACAAATCCCCTGAAGACTACAGACAAGTTTCCCATCACCACAGGGGTACCAAGGGCAAAAAGCAAACTTAATGAGGCCAAACGGAGGCCTCCTCGTGCAGAAATGTTAATCTTACTTTTAAGAGAAAGAGATGTAAAGGGAATCCCATAAAATAGGTACAAAATAACTTGTAATAAAAACATTTACAGCATTTCTTTTGCCCAAGGTTACCATTGAAGGGCTTTAATTCAGAAGAACTAGTGGGAATACTGCTCCTCTTATTAAAATATATTAATTAGTGTAATATATACAGTTGTCTCCTTTGAAAAGCAAACCAAACCCATGAGAGGAACAGCAGGGTCCTGCAAGCACACGCCCCCAGTCTTGGATTTACTCCTCTGACGATGAAGTCCCAGAAGCTGCCTCTGAAGCTTCATCTCTTTTCATCTTTAAAACCTTCATTTACAAGCAAAATAACAATGGCATAATCATTAGCAACAACAAAGCTCAAACTTCATCAAAAATTGCTACCATTCTTATCAGACTCTCAAAATAGAAAAACTAGTCTACAAACTGAAATCTAGTTTTCAAATTGCAGATTGTTAATATATTTTCCAGGTGTGAAAGTTCGGGTTGGCTCTCTGCCAACAGCCGAACCTCACAAGAAAGATTCCCCCCCTCCCTCTCCCGAAACGGCAAAAAGCAGCAAGAGAAAATTGAANATTGCAGATTGTTAATAAATTCCCAAATATATTTACCAGGTCTGAAAAGTGACTATTGTTATGACAATGGTCTTAATGCTTCATTTTATTATGTGCACATAACAGTGCTTATTTGATTTCTAGGGATATCCTGATCCCTTGAGTTTGCAGCAGCAAAAATAATATCCTCAAAAATATTCACAAAAATAATATCCTATGTGCTGGCTGATTGACAAATAGCAAGTTATAGCAGTCAGCAACCACCTCTAAACTGCTTATTTTGGGTGAAAGTTGTTTTAAAGCGTAATTTTAGATACCAGTTTAGATGCTAAGCTGTAAGTGCTCACCACAAAAGGCATCACCTCTACCTGAACATCACTCCAAGAAGACAACTACTGGAGGTTGCAAAGTGGGTTATGGTGAAAACTTACTGTGTGTTCACAGCCAACAGAGATGGCTTCCACTTTTTGTTTCTGATTTACACATAGATACATTTGTATCCAGTCTATGTCTATCTGCAGATCTGCTACTGCCCAAAAGATACAGCAGTAAACATAAGGATGTTATTAAGAACCAAAAAAACCAAACTAACAAATAAACAAAACCAGTCTATAATCTATTTTAAAAGGAAAGCCCCAACACTAGACAAGTTCATTGCTATTTTCATCCACATTGTTGTCATAAAGCTTGTGTAAGTCATAAAGCATCAGCCATTTCATTAGCAAAGACCTCTGCAACACGAGCTTGTGAGGGTTAGCATGGGTAAGAATGATTAGCCTTGTAACTCATACAACATTTCTGATGATGCCTAAGGAAAAATAGTAGTCAGCTTACTCTGATGCTGACAGGACTAGGAATAATTATACTTTTTGTCTCTTAAGTCTATTATACTTCATGTCGTTGTACACATATGGAGCAAACAGGCAGTGAAGGTGCTGATTTACAAGTCAGTTTCTAGAATTAGCTACACTTTAAAGTCATGTTTGTTTAATCACTGCTGCCACCTCATATACACAGAAACCATGCCAACAGTACTGTGTTTTTAACGGCAAGCTTTTTTCATAAAAGGCACTGAAAGCACCAAGCTTGATCAAACTGTGACTCAAACCAAACAGAGGCTCCCCTTGCTGTGAGGCCCTCGGTTTTTCTGAACCTAAGGAGCATTCATCCACCATTCCTGCCATTAGCTAGCCATGCCAACTCTTTGAAGGTTTAAGGAAGACATGGAGAGAAACAAGGAAAAAATGCATCAGACTCAGATTCTGTTAAATCTTGCACATTTAAATCTGTTAAATCTTAAGTTGTGAAGAACAAAAGAGGTAAAGAAGGTTTGTGGGGAAAGAGGCGTAAAGAAACACAGGAAGCAGACCCATTCCGTGTTCTGTATATAAAAGGATGGCTTGTCCAAGTTTTCCCCTAACGTTTTCAGAAGTATGGAGGATTGAGAGATATATTCAACCCTAACTCTTAATATTATGTTTTACTGGCTATTTTAGAAGTACATCTACTGTATCAATGACCACAATTTCGGTATACACCTTGCCAAAAAAAAAAAAAAAAAAAAAGAAATAACTTTATACAGTTTCTCTAAACACACCATAACATACTGAAGACAAACACTATGAAAATTAACTTGCTGTCGTATCTCCTGTGGCATGTTTGCTTTTTTAACTTAACAACCTACCAACTAAGTACTTATTAGGGCCACACTTGCTTGACTTGCATGTAAAAATATCACTGAAGAAACACACAACCTCACTGAAACCAATGTAAAAATTCTTACCCAAAAAAGACCACATACAGGCCAAACAGAAAGGAATCAAATACTGGCAAGCAGGTTTATAAAAGTTTAGTTACTATGCTACTAAAACAAATATACACCCAAAAAGAAGCCCCCTCCCCCCCAAAGTGAGTTAGCAGCAGCATTTGTGTTTTATCTTGGCAATTTAGAAGATTACCCCTTGAATTTAAAACCTATTAGTTTCTTGAAACAAAATCATCAGACTGCAATATTTCAATACTACCATTCCATACAACAACAGAAGACTGAAAGAGAGTACTGCCAGCCTCTTGCCTCCTTGGAACCTTTCTCACGTATACAAATATTACTTAGCATTTGAAGTTTCTTTCTCCTTTCTGAATGTGAGAGGGGGAAAAAATACAATAATTCAAGTGTAAAGATGGCAACAAACAAATCCTGTAGCATCTGTGAAAGGAACTGGTGAAGCAATGATATCTGCCACAAATAATGAAACAATATTTAACTTGCAGGGTGTTTAAGATCTGAACAACAGAGAAGCAACACTGGAAGTAATTTCCTAAGATCAACTAGACTATTTCCATAAAGTAAGGGTAAAAGTTATTGGTATCACTCTTGATAGGTATTTACAAGTCTGTTCTCAAACATATATTGTGATGGAGAAGCTGTCAGCCATCAAATACTATCAGTTCCACTGCTTACAGTGCCTTCAGCAGGGAGAACAAGAAATAATCACACCACTCACTTTTCCTTCCTTTTTTTCTGTAGTTCCCTTTTAAGTCTTTGAAACTTTACTCCTCCCCTCAGTTGTATCTGTTCTAATCTAAAGCACACCAGTACTCAAACTCCCTTCTATCTACAGGCTTTCTTCTGATGTCTGTGGTAGCTGTGCTTGGACTTTCCTCATTTAAGCCATGATTGTATTTAAATGCTTTCCAGAACAGGACAAAATTCTGCAAATGATACCTTAGCAAGACAAAGTACCATTTAGTATAGATAGCCTTGTTTTGATATACATGCATGCTGTTTGTCATTTCTCACTTAGCTTGACTTAGGAATTGACTGTAAACCCCAAAAATTCACGTGACAACTAGAGCGCTAATCTAAATTCTTAATGCCAAAAAATCAGGAAAAACAAAAGAAAAAGAGCTGTAAGCATATATGCATGGACAGGAGTGCACCAATGTACTTCCATGGCTGCACAGGCAAATAAGTAGCTAAGGACCTAACACCTCATATACATGTAATACCTACCCTATTAACACATCCAGCCAACAGCAATACACATCTGTTCCAGGGAACTTGGACCTTGGTCCTAGAAAATGCAGTCCAATGGTTATTTTAATGGAAAATAAGAAAGTAAGTTAGAAATGTCTCACTTTACTAAGCAAAGCTTTATTGCTTGGCTACATATCCTTACATCTCAACAGCCATGTCTACCTGCAAAGAAGAATCCCCCCAGAATCCAAATAAACAACAGAAGTGCAAATGGCTTGTTCTGCCTTCTGGCTCACCAGAAGCACTGCTTCAAAAGTGTTATTATTGCAAGTGATTCCTGGTGGGAGGCAGGAAAAAGGGAACTAGGCTGAATATAGCTTTGTTTTACACTTGTTAGCATGAGCAGCAATGCTACCAAATAGAAAAAGTATCTCTCATCTGCAAAGGAAACACATGTACGGAAGACACAGAATTCACTTTTTCAAAGTCCCTTTTCCCCCATGTATCTTAACTGTAATTGGCTTCCACAAATACAGTTTCAAAGTCAAAGTTTAGGTCAGTCTAACAAGCATAGTAGTGGTAGAGTCCCACAGGTCCACCAGGAAGAACAAGGCACTGAGCTATTTTAAGCTGTTAAATGTTGTAGTAATAGTGTAAGGGGTTTAGAGTAAACAAAATGTACTGGAAATCCAGCCCAGTAACAACCCAGATCTTGTATACTGTGCAAAGCAGGTTTGCAGCCCTTGAAAATAAAGTATTTCAGTTGAGTAGTACTCCATCAGCAACTATTAAATATGTAAAACCTTAATACTGGATCCATCAGTAAGATAATTCCTATACATCTACTACGCATCCATCCAACAACAAAAAGCAAAAGACACCACCAATAAATAAAGGCCAATATTTTTCAGTGACTGAAATATTACTTGGAATTATATGAAGTACTGAAACATTATCCAGTTCTCGTTCAAGCCAGATTAAAATATTTCTACCAAATCAAGTAATAAGAGATCAGGTCTCCAGAGAAAAACCACGTTTGATTCCATATGAATAGAAATAAGATAATATTTCACAGTTAGCTGCAAGGAACTGTTTTTCCTTGTGACTTAAGGGGACACACTTTGACAAGAAGGTCAAGGACTTCCATAAAAAGGCTAGAAAGAACAGCTAATAAAACTGAGCATGCTATGCTTCCACTACCTTGATCTCTTGCAAAACCATGAGCATCTAGTAGTGCTGTACAGTAATGCAGGATGCTTTTTTTGCCTATAGCCAATTTCCTGTTTCACTCAGATACTTATCAAAACTTTAATTAAAATCTTTCTAGTAAAAATAGAGGCATTTTTGGGTTTGGTTTGTTTGGGTTTTTCTTAAACTTTCACTTAAGAAACAAGAGAGGTATTTGTTCACAGACAGATTTTCTGTTTTCCATCACTTTTTGTAGGAAATAAGACTCTAAGATTGTTCAAGTTCCAAATTTTTATAAGAGTTCTATGACTTCTAAAAGTAAAAGGTTTTTGCTAGTTCTTCCATTTAAAAAAATTCAAATTATAGTCTATTAAGACAAAAAAAATTTTGTTTATCTATAATACATAATCATATATCCTTGTCCAAATTCCAAGTTTTTGAACAGTAATCACTGAAAAATGCACTAAATATGAGAACAGGTTTGAAAGAGAACTTATTGCTAAAAACACTCCTAAATACACTTTGAACCTACAGTTCATATAAATTTTCAAATAAAAATTTTTTAATCAGTGTGTCCATTAAATGTGTTCAACTGTTGGCAACCAACTAAACCGGCAGGATTTGCATTTACCCTTACTCCCAATGCACACACTGAATGGACAAACAAAAGTGACATTAACATATTATCACTAAAAAACTATTGTCATTGACCCCAGAAAGAGATGTTCCAGCTGTGGAAAAGAAAAAAACCCATATTAACTTGTACGTCATGTAGGCATGAAAATCCTACTGACTTCCATTCACAGCTCTTAGCTGACAGTTGGAATTAATTCTTTCTCCCCATAGTTAAACCAAGAAGCATTTTTAGACTCTGGAAAAACCAAAGTCATAAGATCATACTTAGTACACAGCTGAAAATTACTTTAAACGTAAAATGCAGCACATTCAATGAATGCAAATAAACATGAGCTGGTTGCTGCTGATCAGTACATCAGCAGCTGTATTTCGCAGCATTTATGTACCTTGTTAGCTAATGAAAGAGCATATAATTAACTTTCTCTCTGGAAAAAAAAATGTCATTTTATTCAGTTCAAGCATCTGACAGCACAATTAAAAAATAATTGTATTTATCAAAACACAAACATCTGGGATTTGGAACTACTGGTTCTAGCCTTCCTTCTGATGGCATTTCAGAGAGAAAATGGGACAGTTATTTAGAAGGTATATATTTATACAACGTCATCCTTTGTGAAGCTTTATTAAGCACTCTATTTTATCTCAGAAAAAAGCAATTTTACTCTCTCAACAAAGTAGCTAAAAGGAAAGAAGCAATAAGTAAATGTCCCTTTGCTGTGCCCATGAAATGTCTGTGCTCCCATCACAAAGCAGCCATGCAATCTCAGTTGGTTTGGACTCAAGTACTGCTGCTAATGTGTATTAGGCTTGATCTCTAGTGGAGACAACCATCCATACATTTGCTGTGAAAAGGATCTCCATGAACCTCTCCTCACAGTTCACTGTAGATTCTTTGTAGACTTCAAACTGATACCTATCTGTCTCCAAATGCCCTGCTTGAGCCACTTTTACTCTGCAGCTTCATAGGGTTTAGACTGAGTGATGAATCACAGACTAACAAAAAGATGTGCATCTGAACACAATTCAGTACAGAGGTGTGAGTACCCCTCTTTGTCATCTTTATTTCAGATGCCCACATATTCTCTCTCTTTGATTGCTTTCTGCGTTCTTTAAACAGTGTTGCTGGAGATGGCAATTTGAGAGGATAACTGTCTTCATTTGAAAGATAGTGTTCTTTAGAACTTGCAGGAATTTTCCAAAAGAGTGAGAAAAATGTTGGCTGCATTAGTCCCTATCCAAGTGTTATTATTAGTAACTAAGTTAAACAATTACAGTTCATCTCAAAGTATGATTAATAACAACATAATAATATTGTGTCCATCACTCTTCTTCTGTCAAGTCCCACACTTTACAGGACAAACACACACATTATGGAAACACACGGTCACTAGGTTACTAAGCTAAACATATAAACTACATGTCTGGGGAATATTTAAAACTGTGACTATAATTACAGTTTGCTTCTAGCACAATGCCTGTCTATATGAGGGGTCAGAGTTCAGGCCCTAGCTGCTGTCCTTCCTGCTCTACACAAACCGGAAACGAAAGAGAAAGCACTCACAGCAATACGATCAAGCAAGGAGGGATGGTAACAGCTTTTGAAATCATTCAAGCCCATCTGTGTACCTTTAGGACCTCAAGGTCAACTACTACAGACCATTGGTCTTGGCAATCTAACAGGTTTCAATAAATAACATGCAGAGTGTGATGGTTCTGATGGGTTTCAAGGAACACTGCTTTCAACAGAGAGGAAGCCAGCACATGCACTGTTTTCATGCTCCTGCTTGTGTAGTCTTACTGCCACACCAGAAGAGATAAATGCAGAATTGAAAGAGTTACAGTAAGTGCCTTGCTTAAAGAGTAACTTACTGCTAGTTCCACTAGCCTTCATCTTCCTGTAAATGCCCTCCTTGTCAGCCTCTCACAGCATGGCAACACCCTCTATCAGAAGACAACATTCAGGCTATGCATCTTCCCCGCTCACTGTTTTTCAGAAGCTGAGGATGTGACATGTCTACTTGCCTATAGGCATCATCTAGGGGACACCCCAGAAAAAAGAGCCACTTACCCCACCTTGTGCTGCTGCTCAAGTCCCCAGTTAAACTGTCCCTTAAGCCACTAAATCTGGACATCTTGAATGAGTACATGTCTTAGATGTGCTTCAGACATGACATCCCACAGATGTGCCACTTTTTGTTCCTTCTTGACTTGACTGCATTTGCTAAGCTTTGAAGAGCCCTTTCAGCAGTTTACACTTAACATACCTTGCTGTCATCCACTGCTCAGCCTGAGTGAGCAGAACCCCGTGCTGGAAAACCATACCTGGGGGGTTGATAAACTCCCAGCCAACCCTGAATTTGTTTTGACCTTGCTGCTTCAGCTGGATGTTTACAAATCTATGGTGCCTGATGGAATTTCTCCCAGGGTGTTCCGAGAGCTACTGAAAAAAACATGTAAAACACAATGGAGTCACTGGTCACAGCCAGCACAAGTTCATGAGGGGAAAGTCCTGATGACCTAACTTAAATCTCTTTTATGACAAGGTCACCCATCTAATTAACCAAGGGAAGCCAGTAGATGTGGTGGTTTGGGGTTTTAACAACGATTTTGATACTTTCACAGTATCCTTCTGGACAGACAAGTCCATAATACACCGCGAGAAATTGGCTGCTGAGTTAGTCAAGTGTTTTAGTAAATGGCATCACAGCAGTCAACAGTCAGTCACCAGCGAGGTTCCCCAGGGCTTAATTTTAGGTCCAGTGTTCTTTGATGTTTTTTCAAATTTTCTGCATGCAAGAATCAAATGTACATTAAGTAATTTTGCTGATGTTGCTAAACGATGCAGACTCCATCGAGGGCAGAGAGCCTTTAGAGAGAGATCTGGATGGACTAGAGAGCTGAAAATTTAACAGGAGCAGTGCCAGATTCTCTGCCTGGGATGGGGCAATTCTAGTTATACGTGCAAACTGAGGGACAAGAGGCTGGAGAGAAGCCCTGCAGAAAGATCAGAGTCTAAGGTGATGGCAACAAGAATACAAGTCAATAGTGAGTGGTGGCAACCAAAAGGGCCAACAGGAACCAGCACAACATCACCAGCCAAATGAGGGACACAATTGTTCCACTCAACACCACAGTGGTGCAGCCTCAACCTGAGGACTGTGTGCAGTTTAGGGCACTTCAGCAGAAGCAGGACAGACTATTAGAGTGTCCTGAGGAGGCTGACCAGAGTAGTGAAAGGTTTCAAGGGCAAGACTTACCAGGAAGAGCTGATGTCAGTTAGATGATTCAGATTGGAGAAAAGAAAGGAAACATTTCAGCTGAGCAAATAATGACTTTTCAAGCATAGCCTCAGCAAAGTGGAGAATGGGAAATCTAGTTCACACAGTTAGAAGAACAGACTGATGTGAACAGAGGGATCACCTCTTGTCCGACTACGAAAGTCTGTTTGAGCAGAAACACACATGCAATGCAGACTTCAGTCATGTTGGTAAGGAAATCAAGATGAAGGTCCAGCTGTATAGATGGGTCTTCTTCTTCTCCTATCCCTCGGAACTAGTGTTCTGAACACTTCCACAAGATTTTTAGTAGTCTTCTCTAATCACTTCTAAACAATCAATAATCCTCAGAACAATGCTTATTTGTCTGCAAACTACAAACGAGATGCAAGAATATGTAACTTCTCCATGAAGATAAGTATGTTTAATAATTTTTAATGTTCGGATTGTCCCCAAATGCAGCCAAAACTCTCACAGTATTACATAACTAGTTCTGTATTCCTAGAAATAGATATAGACATACTGTTCTTGCTCAGAGACTGGAAAGAATAAACAAAAAACTGAATGGTAAACGAATAAGAATAGTGTTTGTATGATGGATGATAGCTATCCACCAAAGCTGAAGTAGATGGTAATGGCTGCATACATAAACATGCATGCACAAGGATCCAAAGGGGAAAAAAAATAAGAAAAGAGAGAAAAAAAAAACCAAACAGAGGTAACACTTCGTTCTCAGATTCCAGAGGAACTACTGATTTCAGATAAACTATTTGGGATTATTAATGTACCTGAAGTAACATATATGCACATATCAGCTCTCATTGTTAGCCAGAGTTCCAGTTAAAAGTTCCTTTCACTTACTTTCAGTTAAAAGTAAAATACTCTTTAGATATCCAAAACTGTGGTGGCAGAAGTGGCTACTTCTATCTATAGGTGATTTGAGCTGACACTGCCCACCTGTGCAATTAAGAAGAATCTTCAAGGATTGTTTTTAAAACTAAAACATACTTGTAAGAATTTCCCAAAAGGTTACTATAATTGAAAGTTTACATTTTTACAGCTATGTTCACACATGATGATTCCAGCTGATTACATCCTGTAGTATTGATCAAAATACAGCCCAGAGTGCTGATTCCCAAAATCAGAAAGTAGAGGTGAGGAATGTATTGCGGAGAAATAAACTTCTGCTCCTCAAGGGAGTAACTTTATTCAAAGTTAGGAATACATTGTCTTTTGCAGATTTTGGTTAACATATTTACATCCATTCTCTTTTTACAAATGCAAGAACTCAAATATGAAGACATTCCATCCCACCTGTACAGTCCTGCAAATGAATACAGTCACAATACAGGACTGTTACTTAGTTGTCCCTGCCATAATTCATTAAGCACAATATTTTCTCTAAGGGGCATTCCTTTAAACTTACTATGAGAGAGCTTTTTCCAGAATGTTCCCAGTGTTCCAGTTGTTACACTACACATTGAAAACAGATTAGTTTCTCCTTATTATCCTAAAATGGATTGGAATTGTCTGGAATAGATTGAAATACCACCTTGTAGCAGCAAATCAATTTTAAGAGAGGAAAAACAGTGAGGATTTCAGTGTTGCTCTATTTCTCCCTTATTGCTGGTAGTTCAGTTTTCAAGGTTCACGCTTCTTTTTAACTGGTCACTCTAACAGCATATGTGCAGACTCTTAATTCAATGTGCTAAAAGAAAGTTCTCCTACCACAGCCTGGAATTCAAACTAAGAAATCACGCAAAGCTGTCATAAAGTGAAATCCACAACTGTCAGACTTCAATACTAATCTCTCTTTACTAAAATTAGTCTCCCTGCACTAGAAAAATATAGTACACTTACATGCTTGCTGCATTGGAAAAACACTTTGTCTTCACATAGAGAAACCTTTCCAGCCTTCTACAAACATGGCTGTCAGCATTACAAAGACACCAACTCTAAGTAAGTATTGACAGTGGCTGTCTAAGCACTGGTTCATTTTAAACTGATGCCATACCACTGTGTGTTTCGGCCTCTCTGGTTCATCAGTATTCTGTGTGCCTTCTCACAGGCACCACTTGAGAAATATATTCAAGATGATCGTTACTGACCTGTGACTTCTTCATAAGCACACATAGATAGCTACAGCAAACATCACAATCCATTTCTCTGATATCACTGCATTTGTAAGTGCCAACTAAAGCCGTTCCCCAAGCAGCACACTATTAGCTGACACAAACAACTATCAAGCATCCACCAGGACAGAGAACAAATAAAAGCAGAGTTCAAATTCAGCACTGCCATAAGCACCACCTTAGCAATGACCTCAGTTTGGTCTACACTTGAGTCTGTGTGCACAGAGCACATCTCCTGGTACAAGGACCAAATCAGGAGATAGAAAGTATTTTTACTGAAGTTGGAGAAGGTTATCCTGTCTGAAAAGTGAAGGATATGAAATCCATAGTACATTAATCACCTTTGTGTCAAGCTGAAGTGACAGATCTCAACACATATCTTCCTTCAACTGGCAGTACCAGCAGAACAGGAGTGGTGCAGAAACGTTAAAGGAGCATTTGATAAAAAGCTCCAGAAGACTTGACAGTACAGAGTATGTCCAGCCAACACTGAACAGTATTTTTCATAGCAATGCCACTGTGCATCATCTGGATGTAAACTTTGTGACTGGAGAAGAGAATATTAATACACAGGCTATGGAGTTTATCCTTTTAATCCCCTGCGGATATACCTCTATGCTCAGGTATCAAGACTTCCTCTAAGATCAAGGGAATTGGAACAGGAGCTTACTCAGAGAGCATGGGCACAGGGTGGGAAGGAAGAGGAGAAATGCCTTCAAGCAGCTGGTTCTCATATTATTAAGGGATTATTAGAGATGCCAGCTAAAGGAAATACCTCCTCAATTTGAGATGTATACACTTTGACTTTCAGCACTGCAGTCTTCTGTGAAGACCCTAGTGTCATCCAGCCAAAGCACTGATATATAAGAAACCTTACATCATTTCCTAGCAACATAACTAGTACTATCAGCACAAGCAAGGCTTTAGTCTGTAGCCAGCTATGCTCTTGATCTTACAGACTATACCTACCTTAACCACATAAATATCTTCTCAGAGAGATTATTTAGTGTCCTTCAAGTTACAGGATGCTGTTCTGCTTTCAGATATGCATACACAAATCTGTCACTGCTGCAAGAGCAGCCACACCTCTGATAAGAGATTTAGGTCTCCAATTTTCAATACATTTTTGTGGTTTCAAAACTTCTGTGTTCCTCAACCACACACACACACCCTCCTCCTCCCCCCACAATTTTAGAAAAGATCTTTCAAATAAAGCTTTCAAGCTTAACCTTAAGCACAATGTGCTGAGAATGATATTTTGTTCATCAAAAAACCTAACTCATAAGATAAACCTTATACATGGTATGACTTCTTTCTGTGCTATTATATTCAGAGAAGGAATAATAAAAATACTCAAATGGTAGGTAATGCAGGGGTTTTTTTCTTAAGATGGCATAAACTTCAAATGGCAGAATAGCAAATGTCTTAAAATGACTTATTTTCTACAGTCTTCCTTACATGATATTTACAGCTCTTACTCCTAAGAGTAATAAAACAATTTAAAAGGGTAGGAAGTGCCAAGTTCATTAGCTATTTGGTTCTGCCTTTCACAAAAAGAAAAAAAGAAAAAAAAAAAAAAGAGAGAGAAAATAAAACACTTCTCTTCCCCAAATCTTTGCTGATCAGAGGAAGTACCCAGGTGCCAACAGACTGAAGTATAGTACCTTGCACTAGCCCATTATTTCAGTCAGCAGAAAGCAGTGGATCAGCCACCTGGCTTTATGCAGCTACAGTGAGCTATGTTCTATGCTATGTCATCACGACTTGGCAGGCAGCCTATTGTGTGTTCAAGATAGAGCAGAGTGTGACAAACTATCAAAACCATCATCCTGCTATGTTATACAGTGCAGTGTACTGCATTAAAAAGAGGACCAAGGATCAAAGAGAAAGATCATTTGATACCCTTCCCCTTGACACTTCCTCAGCTCAACTTGTATAAGAGCTACAGTGGAGCAGAAGCTACTTAGAGAGACTTACATCCATCATTATTCCACATACAGCCCCCTTTCCAACCTCCCCAAGAACCTGTCAATCTGTGATCCACTCTCCATTGTAAGCCCAAACAAGATACATCAGCAAAGGTAAAAACCTATGAAAAAAACCTGTACGTCATATTTCTGCAATCCCAAATTAAAATTCCAAAAATTGACACAAATAATTCAAGAAATCTTCTAATATATTTATCCAATACATAATTGCAAGATGACTTCCATACCCAACCAAAACTAAGATCATAATTCTAAACCTAACACAGACTAAACTAAAAGCACTAATTTTAATAGACCCTATACTTTCGCCATATTTGTGAACTTCCTGATCAATTTTTGAAACAGCATAGGACAAAATATTATTGCTTAAAAGCTTCATTGTTTCTTGTTTGAGCATGTCTAAGCAAGTCTCTGAAATAATTGTATTAATTTTCATAACATTCTAACATGGAAAGTAACATCACAGTTTTATTGGGTCTGTTATTACACTCTTTCTTCATTCCATTCATTGTTTCTTTGTCCTACCAGTGGCCATCATCATATCTTTGATAATTATAAGAACATATATTTCTAATCTAGTAAAAAGATTTACATAGGTATATACTATCTTTGTATTTCTTCAGAAAGCTCACACAGCATCATCATCTGTTTCAAAGCTTTCCAAGCAAAAGAAATAGTTCACTACAAACATGTATTTACAATTATGTGTAAATGCCTGCTCCTATAAGCATACACCTGCACATATAACAAGAAACAATTTTAATACAACTCCCACCCTGTAAAAAAAAAACAGACAGAAGAGTAGATAGGACAAGTTTTATTGTGTGCATCACAGACAAAATTGTCTTCCAACGTATTTTAAGACTTGTTTTAAGGAGAGCACAATGATCAGATTTTCTTCTGAACATAATGGATGGGACAAGTGGTTTGCTTCACCAATAAGGATATTGTAGGCTGCCTGCTAAAAACTACTTAGTTGATGGAAATATTTCAACAGTAGATTATTTTAGCTTAGGCATATCTATGCACTAGCAATTTCTTGCACTAGGTGTTTACCTGTTTACAGAGTACCACATTTTTAACTAAGGAGACTATTTACAGGAGGCTGCAGCACTTAATCACAAAATTAAGGCAGATCAAGCAACTTGTTGAGCCATGAATGACTGCAGTTCTGAACCACATGGAGGGAAATACTTGACAGTGATAGCCTAGATACAATCGCTTCGGAGCCCACTAGCATGCATAAGGTGATTTCCTGGAGTATCAACGTCTCATTTCTAAGGCTGTTCAAGTCTACACAGGCAAGAAAAAAGCTGCATTTGCATAAAAGGTATATACAAATCTTGCACTTTGAAGTTGGGCACTCTGTTCTGAAAATTTGTTCTGACATTTATTTTTATTAAGCTCTCACAAACAGCTGCTTCTGCTTAACTTAATCTCATTAAAAGACCCAAGCAGATGAATTTAAGCAGGCACTGTTCTACTGTAAGTCTAACCTGTAAAAACATGACAGTCCACAAGCTTCCAAAAAACAGCCCAGCAGCATCGTGTTCACTAGATATCTAACTGCAAGCTGTAGCTCTAATTGTATAGAGTGAAAAATGTTTCTTCCTGCCTGTAGTATTCTATGCCTTCTTACTTGCTATCAATAGTTCTAAGTATGTAATCAGGTTTCCTTTTTTGTGGCTGACTTAGGAAATGAACTGAAACAATGAGGCAGAAAGGTGGTCTGTGCAGAGTAGCCTTCCTAAAGAGGATGTAGTTTGCAATATGACTCAAATTCAGTGTGCAATAAAGTAAGATGGATGGTTTCACAGGGGTGGTAACTTGAACATATTAACTATATGATTCTGTCTGGTAACTTAAAAAGCCCTATAAAAACAGCTTCTGTCAGTCATGCTGTTTTCAAATTTAGCTCATTTTTACAGTGCTAAATATAGACAAAAGACATAGGTAAGCTGCAGCCAGTAAATTTAGAAGGGAGTGAGGAAGAGAATGAGTGCCGTAATGCAGGTGTATCAGTGCTGTTCTTCTGGCAATACATTCCCCCAAACCCACTAAGGAAAGGGACAGGGGCTAAGTATTGTTAAAGAGAACTCAGTTATCTAAGCTTTACAGACTCTTTAAGGAAACATGCATGTATTTCACAACTTAAGAATGAAAACAAGAAAAAGAAAAAAANGGCTTAATGGCCACTTCTCCCACTGCAATACTCACAGTACTTGAACTGCTTTGACACTTCAGTGGTTCAATATGGACCCCTGCCACACAGAAGTATAAGATCATATATAATACTGATCTCATATAATATAAAAACAGTTAATGCGATAATCAAACCTTCATTTTAATATTCCTTGCTTGATAAAACTGCACAAGTTAAAATTTATTCGACTCATGTCATAGAAAAACCTTTTTTTAATAACACTTATGCAATCAAAATCAACTTTTGCTACAACATTGTTGAGATCAATAATATTACAAAAGACAGAAATCTGGTGCAGTCTGCTGTCAATCAGTTCTCTTTTGAGCCACTTTATGTTTCATTCATCATGCTGCACACCCTACCTCCTTACCCCGAGGGAAGGAAATTAAAAGGTCACATCTTAGCCAATAAAATATATTTAGCTATTTAGGACAAAACAGTATCTTTAGGCAGTCATCCAAACAAGACAACAGACTACCCAGAAGGTTGCATGCTGCTGCACATCAATAAACATCTTGATTTAGGAACTGAAAAATATCAAACCAGTGAAGGTATGAAAGGGGAACTCAAGAGACCTGTCAGAAAAATTATGAAATTAGAGCTGAGCACTGCATTCAGCAAATAGATGATACAGACATGGCAGAAAGAAGTAGTGCTGGGAGCTAGGTTCAGATAGCACACTGAAATTTTAAGTAACAGGAAAAAACACTTTGGATACTTTCTACATCTATCTGCAGTTTCTTTTGGGTCTCACCACCAGTAAACACTTAGGTCAGCTCCTCTTTCCTTTGCCTCTTCAGTCTTTACAGAACTGCTTCACTGTAAGCATAGTTTAAAAAAAAAAAAAGAAAAAGAAAAAGTATTACCCTGCTGATACCTATTTCAGAATTCTTCTAATCCTCAAAATTGATTTCTCCTTCATTCTTTCAGTCTCACTAATTGAAATGCTCCAGGGAACAGTTCCTATGGAACAAATGGAAGTAAGAAAGAGTGCCTAAATTGTGCTTCCATTGCACGTCATAATAAACATTAGATGATTAAGACGACAAAAACATTGCTGGGATGCTAATACACTGACTTCTGCCCTCCATGCTGCTATCAAAATACATCTTGCAGACTCATCATCTTACTGAAGAACTGTAGCTGTAGTAGAGTTTTCCCACTAGAACTACTATAACCAGAATAAGCCCAAGCGGTATTCTATACTCCCCCCAAAAAATCTGGCTCATGGCATTTCACCTTCTGAATTAACAGGTTTATACACACAACTACACTGAAACAAGCTTTGTAACCTGATGGCAGCAAATTGCATAGTGAAATAGGAGGTACTTCAAATGCCAATCTATAAAGGTTTTTCAGACTGGCACAGAGAACCAAGAGGACATGATGACAAAAGCAGAACAAGTTGCCTAAGAAAGAATGATGAGTGTCTGTGCCTGAAAAGGGTCTGAAGCCACAGAAGGGGAATGGGTCTGTGAAGGCACTAAAGTCACAAGAGAAAGAAAAATGCATGTTTCCTGATGGGAAAAAAAATACAAGAGAAAGGACAAAGGAAGAAACATTACCTGTGGCACTAAAGAAAAACAAAAGCAAATTTGTGGTCTACCTTGATGGGTACCCAGCACTGAATTTCAAGCTAATGTTCTGGGGAGGGAAAATAAAAAAAAACCCCAACCCAAACCTCAAAGCCTACTAATCCCATAAAATTATGTGCAAGCTATGGTGAATATACATACATTTGCATGGTGTGCTGTAGTTAGAGTCAAAGGACATCTCTTAGGCTATCTAATTTATACTTTGTCAATGCAGAATTAAAGAAATGCATTTTTTAAGCAATAAATTGATTGCAAAGGTCTTCCTCAAAGGAGAAGAAGAAAAAGAAAAGGAATTGCTTCCTAAAACTGGCCACTGGCCAAAAGGGAAATACAGAAATCTGCATAATCATCTGACAGCCTTCCTGCTGACCAAGCTTGAACTTCTTGTACTAACAGATTTGACTCCTACTCCTGCCAACACTACCTGACTCCAGGAGCGGGCTCAGAGGACCACTTACAGAATGAGATATCATGGCACAAGACAAGTGTCAGAACTTGACCTTTGTAATAGATATAAAGGATCAGATCACTAAAACATGCAAGCACATGGCCATTCCTGTTAAAGTCTACAGGTCCTAGGTATACACATGAATCATGTTGGGAAGAGAAAAATCTGAAGAATCTACAATTAAAAGAATTCTGAAAACTCTGTTGAATGGGAAGTATCCCTGTCCTTTCTGCATGTGTTACTCTTTCCACATCAGTGTAGTTCTTGGCAGTTGGCAAGAAGTATCCACCACGGTGCTTGGCTGCTCCTCATAAGGGCTGATTATGCTCCTGCAGTCACTTAAAGGAAGATTTAAAAGTCAGAAATAATTGCCTACACACCTATGCTTTCTGTTCATCTTTTACAGTAGAAAAGCATTAATTTACAAGAAAATATATATCTGGCAAAGAAAAATTAATTTCTTATGCTTAAAATAATTTTAGCCATTCAATTTGCCCTGCCCCAGTCCTATGTGCAGAAGGCCAACTACCAGCAGTGACTGCAGCACCAGTTTCAAGCATGAGATTTATGCTGGCACTCTTATTAGAGCTGAGGTAATTTAAGAGGAATGTCAGCACAAATTTACTTTTCAAACTTTATTACTCTGCTTTAAGAAGAGAAAGAATGCCTGCTATTGTAATTTTTAAAATATTTACAAAATCTTCAGTATCTGGTTTTAGTCCTGCAGCATTAAACCCAAAAACCTAACATCACCTCACATCATGTTTCTTTTATAAGAAAATAGAAAATAAGCATTAAAAAAAATCTCATTTGGTGAAAATAAAGTTTTTAACAAGAAACATGATCACACGTCACTACAGATAAAATTCAAGGCTACCGTTGAATTAAAAGAAGCTACATGTGGACCACTCTGCAAGCTATGAGCTTGTGAGTCCGGCTTCCATTGGTATCTGAGCCATTCAAACCCATTTCCCTTTGAATGTGCAGGTTCCTACCATGTAGAGCCACAAGGGGATGAACATCTCAAGCTAATGAGATCTACACCAGTTGCATAACTTTAATCTTTAACCAGAGGCCACATTCTAACCCTCCTGCCTGCAGACTGAATTTCTTTCTCTTCTTTTGGTAGGGAAAAATGTAGCCTATTTTTAAATAATCTTTATTTCTCTTTAGAAAGCAGGATGATGGAAAGTGTCTTGGTGGCCACTGGATAGCGACCTTTTCTCACAGCACAGGGATGTTTCAAAAAAATCACTTCTCTGCCATAAAGGCCTTCCAAAATCATCTCTAACAAACATGTATTTTATTATTACAGAAACCCAGGAAAGTAATGCAGAAGCTGAGCAGACTAAAGCAGCCAAAGGGAACCATGTGGGGAAGTAAAGAGGCAATGTACGCTTTGACCACTGAGTTTCCATATTTTCTTCTTAACCCTTTTTGAACACTCTAGTCCAAATTTGTAATGGCAGCATTAAGGATGAAAACAAAAGCCATCCTATGCAATCCAAAAGGAATTCTAACATAGTGAACAAAATGCAAGAACAATTTATTTACTCTATCCCCACTGCTCTGTCTAATGCCTGATGTTAGGAAGGCACTGTACTCAGGTTGTGGTGCCACTCAGCCCTTGATCTCAGACAAGGCTCCCAAGACGCTGTCATTTTGAGGTAGACACCTGTCCACTGGCAATAACCATGAGAGCATCAATTCATTTTAAGCTGTGCAAAATGAGGCTATCACATGGCAACATCTTTCAGTCACTACAAACCTTGCTTCCAAACTGAAACAGCTACTGAGAGGTGAAAAGCTCCATATCACATTTCTAATCTCTCCTCTCTGCAATTTATTTTTTTTTTATTTTATAATGATTCACAGAAGTTTTCCTGGTCTTATGAAACTTGCTCCCTTGAAAAATGTTTCCCAAATCACTTTCTTTTGACTTTCATGCAGCAAGGATTTCTACAATGCTTGTAAGAAATATTCTGTTGCTCATTATCTATTTGATAAAACACTTCTTAAGAAAAAAGGTCAGATAAAAATTGGTATAATGTGGAGCTCTAGTGGTAGTGGGGAAGTAAAGCAGTGCATAACACCAACAACGAAAAAGTAGATAGTGACCTTTAGTAGGAAACCAGTAAGCAAAAACATCATAAAAGATGAATTTAAAGAAGGAAGGAAGAAATAGAAGGGAAAGAGCAAATTCAACAACACTTCTAGCTCAGAGAATACATGTCTGCAAACAACACGATGAGTAACCTTCATTTTCAGTTCACAAACTTGAATCTTGTAATTTATTGCACTTGAGCAACAGAAAAAATAAGGTCAACACAGTTTACTTACGTTAACATAAAGGAAAAAAAATACATATAGTACAGCAGGAAGCCAGTGTTCCTTATCAAAACTAGCTAGGAGTACAGTAATTCTATGCACTCTTTTAAAACACTCTTAGTCATATATATTGTCCTTTCCATGATAGCCATGGCAACTTCTATAGCAGTCAGTAAATACTCTGCTCTCAGCTGTATCACCGGGAAAATACTGCACCAATCACTGTAGGCAGTTTTAAAACTGAGATTCCGTAGTCCCTTCAGACTGATGAGTTTGGCAGGAATTAAATCCTACACTAGAAGAGCTCCTTCCTTATATACACAGTACTATTAGACATCCTTCTGGCAAGCATAATCAGCCTAAGTCCTGTTGACAGTTGATATTCCACCTGTAAAGGAGATGGTTTTTCACAGAGAGTGACAGGATATTTAAAGCATACCCTGCAGCTAGTGTTCCCCATCACACAGAGGATGCTGCAATTCCTACATCACCCTGTGAAACACTGGCATTATTTTCTTAATTTTTAAGATGCTATTGAATTTGGGTATATATTAGAAGTTTATAAAGCTGAAACAACAGTTACAGTTATCACTCTGTCGAAAAGGAGCACGAAAAACACAGCAAACATTACAGTGTGAATGTACAAACAACTGATTGCAGTATTAGGAGGGCCCATTACCAAAGTCAAGCAACATCCCTGGTTGCATAAACACACACAGTTCTGAACACTCAGTAAGAAACCTGCAATTCCTTCCCAAAGAAAACTGCTTTCAACCAAGACTACAGAAAAATGAGACTGAAAAAGCTCTTGTATATATTATTGCTAACTTGCAACAGACTGTCCACCTATTTCAATCCATGTTATAAATTGTTCAATATTTTTGCTAGGGACTTTTGTTCTACTTCCCAAGTTAAGCACACAATGCCTTGATTCAGTACTAGCCCATTTAAGACAGAATATATTTCAACTTGGTAGAGCAGATCATTAACTTCTTCGTAAGTGTTATTGTTTGGCAACATCCAGCCTGTTTTTTTTTTTATTTTTACTAGCATTAATTCCGATCCAGTGCCACAGTGGAAACAATTTATTCCGAGCTTTACACCTTTTCCACCCAAGGAATTGCTGTTGACTGAAGAGGAATTCCCTGGATCTGACTTACGTGCATTTGAAAAACCTGGGATATCAAATACCCTCAGAGAGGAGATATCCCAAGCTGTGCCTGTTACCTGGTGGGCAGCTGCACTCTGGAGCCGCTTCTCTCGCTACTCGTATTTTTGCCAAGTGCTCGTAGGATTTCTGTGGGCGAGAGAAGCAACATGAGGGCAACTCGGCAGGCGAGTTCCAGCGCAGCCAGCGCTCCCGACCGTAGCCGCCAGCTGGGATTTACCGCTATTCCATAGCCGGCGATGGCTTCTCCGCTCGGACTCGGCCTAAGGTGCCTCCACAGCAACAACACCGACCCCGACACCTCCGACCCTCTCCCGCCGCGAGTGGCCCCCGCCTCTCCGCCCTCTCGACAGGCGCGGTGCAGAAACGCGGGGAGGGCGGCGAGTTACAACGGGAGCAGCGGCGGGGCCGTACGCGGGGGCGCCCCGCAACCCCCATCCCGCCCGGCCCCTAGGGATACGGGCTCACCCCCCGCTGCCCCGCACACGGCACCCCCAGCCCCGGCACACGCACACCGTTCCCAGCGCGGCCAGCCCCGTCCCGCACACCTGGGCGAGAAGTCGCTCCACTTTCTCCTGCATCATCGCGTTCAGCTGCTCCAGGGAGAAGCCGGGCAGCGGCGGGAGCGGGGCTGCGGCGAAGCTCCCTCGGGCGCCTTCGATGGCCGCGACCCTGGCCTGGAGGTCGCTGGTCCGCACCCCCAGGTAGACGCAGGATGCGGCGGCCAGCGCGGAGAGCAGCGCGGGCAGCGCAGAGCCGAGCATCCCCGGGCACCCCGGCACCCCGCTGCCATCCCGTCCTGCGGCCCCTCGGCTCTTCCCCGGCGTGCTCGCACACCCTTCAGCTGCGGAGGCTTTGATTTCCTTTCCTCCGCCCCCCATGGAGGCAATTAGTTTGCAAACAGCGGCAACAACAACAACAACAAAAAAAAATTAATAGCAACAAAGTACGAGAAAAAATAACAAAATTGCAAAATAATAATTTTAAAAAATAAATAAAAATGAGGTAAGTAGGAGAAAAGCCTGCAAGGGGCTCACACACTTTCCTGGCGGAGCGGCGGCGCGCACCGCACCGCACCGCAGCCCGCACCGCACCGCAGCCCGCCCGGCAGGGGCGGCGGCAAGGGAGGGGGGGCGCGGAGCCAGAAGCCGGCAGCGGGGCTGGGTGCGGGGCGAGCCCCCGCGGCTTCCACCCGCCCTCCGGAGCAGCAGCGTGCTCTGCTAGCGGCTTGCCACTTGTCAGAGCAGAGAGGTTTGCAGGCGCGGGGCGGGAAGCGCCCCCCTCCGCCTCCCGCTCCCCTCCCCGCCGCCCGCCGACTTGTTGCTCCCCCCCACCTGCCCGCCGGCGCCGGGCGGGGATCCCTCAGGCGGCAGGCAGCCCCTCTGCCCCCCTGGCAGCCCCGGGGCCGCCCCCGGACCCACCTCCCACCCCATCGGCATCATGTATTCACCTAGGCAGCGCGGGGGGCTCCCGTGTGCGCACGGATTAGGGGGGCGAGGAGCGCCGAGGGTCCGTGGGGGGAGAGCCTACGCCGGGCTAATTTACGGTGGTTTATGGCCGGGCTGTCAATGCCCACGGTGCTGGCATTAAAGCACGGGAGCGGCTCTGTCGTCCCGTTCTTTTTTTAGAGCGCGGAGGATAAACGTGTATAACTCAGCGGCCCGGCGAGCGCGCAGGCAGGCGATGCAAGGGCTCGCTTCCAAGGGAGCAGCATGCACTAACTCCCCATTGTACTGGGAAGGTTTAATTTTAGTCAGTTTTCTTTCTGCTTGTTTATTTACCAAGTTGCTTCCTCACTTTTCCATGCACACTGGCCGGTTATCATCGTTCCTTGTTTGGTTGACTGGAAAGGAAGCCCCAACATCCGAAGAACTGCACGAATAGCCTGATAGGAAGTTTGTTGGTTTCTGGTCCTTCCCCTTCTGCCTCGTTACCTCCCAAATGCTGCATCGACCTGCTGTAGTTTGGTTCTCGCCTTGGTGCTACCACAGTATATGTCCTACATAGCGTTTTTGTGTGACATTTCTTGTGCTCGGTACACTTCTCAAACCAGAGAAGCTTCTCAAAGCAAGATCATTGAAAAAACACATAGCTCACTCTGGTTGGCATCATATGAATACTGACTACTTGCAAGATACAGACTCACGGGGTGAAAAAGAGACTTGTCCAACTATGGCACTTCTCAGACAAGAGAAGGAGTATTGGTTTATACTATGCTTCCATATGGAATCATGTTTGTGCATTTTTATTACCTATTGTTTCCCAAGTATTCAAGCCATGAAGACGTGGATCCAAAAAGCTTTGTGGGTTTCAGTATACTTACTTAGATTTTGAATAACGTGTACCAGAACTTCATAGCTAGTCATTTATTCTTCATAATTTGTCTCTTCTTTCTAAACAAAAAGTTATGGACTCTAGCTGGGGAGAAGAAATCATGACTACATAGCCCTAGGTGATAGTTTCTTCACAATAAACAGTTAACAGTTGCAATGGACAGTTTGCAAACAAATTCCCCCAAGCAGCACATACCTTATGATCAAGACGTGAATAACAACTGCTCTTTTCAAAACAAGGACTTGTTCACAGACTATCTGTTGGCAATAATAAGACGAAATAGTATTTGGAATGAATAAATGGAAGAAAAACAAATAATATACCCGCATGCTCTTATTTGGTGCGTAGCATGGGCTTCCCGAGTATGGAATGAGCAATGCCCAGGCTGTCTCAGCGAGGTGCTGGAAGCCATTGGCGCCAGCTCCAGTGCTTCACATTACCCCCTGCTGTTAGTAGCCAGCACCATTACTCACCCCTGCTCGTGGTGACATCAGGCAAACACTGCAAACCCTCAGGATATGATTGTCATTTTATGCTGGGGGTTAGTGAGGCGCCACTGGGGAAAGGATGGCTGCCCGCACCCCGCTGCTGCCTCTGTGGTATGGAAGTGGGTGCTGCCTCATCTAGGCCAGGATGAAACTTTCTCCTGAGAGTAGCTCTTCTTATTTCAGGGCAGATATGGACATCCTCTGGCTGCTTTAGTGCCCTGTATGGGGCACAGGTCAGTGTGACATGGCTCAATATTTTGCTTGGCCAAATGATGCAGTCTTTCTGTCCCAGCATCATGCCATTTGTTTTGGACAAGGCATATTCTACATCAGAAATTAAATAGCCTGAGACAGAAAGTCCCTTGTTACATTAGATTTACACATACTTGCCATCATAAAGATTGCCAAAGGAGCCAGATCACCATGGTTCTGTGGGACTCAATGCAAAGCCATTATCCCACTGAATAATAAATCTCATGCTAGATGTTTCTTATTATGAAGAGGTATATGATAGAAACCTTTCTTCTTCTGTCTGGGACAAACCAGGAAAGCACAACTTTAAAATATCCAAGAAATAGCGTTCATGTTTTTTTCCACAATGGGTAGCTATGCCTCTACACACTTAGAGAGAAATGTTAGCCCTGCCTGCTCTCACCTCTGAAAAGAGATGAGGCTCATGCTCGTGTGTTCATGTCTGCTCACACATATGACGAAGAGTGAGAAAAAAAAGAGCAGTGCCAAGTCTTCTTCCTTGCTCCAGCTTAAAGTTGCCTTTTTTTTTTTTTTTTTCCCTGCTGGAGCCTGGTTCTGGGAAAGGTGTCAGCTAAAAGATTATTAAAACACTTAGGAATTATTTGATAGTAACAGAATTTGAGAACAAATTATTTCAAATAGCTTTTTTCCTAAGGTATTTTCACATAGAGATAGATAACAGAAAGTCTTTGAAAATGCAAATTAGCAATGTCCTCTTCTTACGGAAAAACCATGTTGATTTTTCTGATAGAGGCATTATTTATCCACTTCACAGCAAGGCTGGTCCAGAATAGACTAGACCGGACTGTGGAATCTGAGCAGTGAGCTAAATTATGCACAGTCTGATTAAATCTAGCACAGGAGCTGTTTGTGTAGGTGAAGAATTTAACACAGCTGTTTTACCTGTTATAAAAAGCTTCGGTCACGTCTGCTTGAGTAGAGAGCATTAAGCAGCCATACCCTCCCATGCTCAGTTACTTGATACCATCAAGTGGACAACCAGCAGTTTTGCAGTATGCTTGTCCCAGCTAAACAAATAAACTGGATTTAAAAAAAATTTAAGACACAGCATTGCTGCTTTTGCCAGCTTTCCACAAGCGGGAGGCAGAGCGAATCCAGGACATGCATATGCTCAGTGCCAGTGAGCCTGTTTCTTATTTTGCAGCCATGATGATGCCAGAGTCAAGAAGGCATCTACTTAAGATCATAACTAAGATTAAAACCAGATTGCTAGAGGACTTTGCAGAATGCTATCCATGCAGTGAAAGAAGGAGGTTTCTTCTTTTTTTTTTCTCTCTCTTTCTCTTACAACAACCCACTGGTTTTTACCTTTTTTTGTTGGTGAAGATTTATAGATTTTGAATCAGAGAGAGTAACTTGGTCTAAGAAGTTAAACTCTTACTCCAGGAGTAAACCAGATGGCAGTTCATATGGAAAAGCAGTAATTTAACTGCTTGCAGTCAGAAACTGTATCTCAGGTGTTGCTGGCCACATTTAAGATGATATACCATGCACATTCAGGCTACAAAACACTCAAAATGCTTGAAAAGCCTATTTTGTATATGATGGCCAGAATATAGCAGCTTGAAACGAGAACTGTACACCAGGTATTTTGAACTGGCCTTTAACATGTACAGGTAGAGTGTAAAAATGGCAGATCTGCAGCACTCCAACTCAAGCAGTAGCAAAAGGAGGAGAATTTTAAGTAAGGTCTGCTGAAGTGCTCATGCATGCAGACCTGAGGCAGGCACACTTCCCACCGGGAGGGCAGTGCTCTCACTTTGAAGATCCAAATCTCTAAAGGCCACATTTCAGCAGACCTTGTGAATGACCAGGCCAAAGGTATTGACACAAGATGCTACTGTTTGCATTTCATAGGTCTGTGTTTGAAGATGTGGATGGTGTTTGCAGATAACAATTTTCCACCAGACATGACTAGTGTCTGGAGTTCTTTCCATATTTTTATGTCTACAGCATGCTGGATTCCGGCTGACCAATCCACAATCAACTACTGGATTTCTTTACCAGATACAACATAAACATGTGATTAAATTTACACAAAAACAGATCAGTGAAAAATAACCACTCATCTGCTGGAACAATGAGCCATGTTCAATTTGTGATATATTTTGCATATATGATTGGGAAAGGCAGAAAGCAGAGAGTAAGTACAAGTAGGAATTAGAAGCCTGGGATTTTGTGTTAGAACTGAGGTGACAAACACAAAGATAAATGCTTGAATGGTTTATAATGGTTATGCAAACCCCTCTTTAGCAAAGGTTCCTGCTTTCAAAAGTAGCTTATATATTATTCATTATATGTGGACTTCGATTGTATCTGCTTTCTATTTCCTCCTTCATCCATCTCTCTCCTGCTCAGTTCAGCCTTCAAATTAGAGTGCATTTTGAACCCTAAATGAGTTTTTACTCAGTTTTTCTGTACTTGTATTGGTAAAATGCAAGGTAGGAGCAGAATCCAGTGCTTCTGTAACTTGCCTCACTTCTAAGCTCTCTGACAGGTTGTGTGATATTTCTCATTGAGTTGCCCATAATATTTGCCAAGATAGAACAGAGTCACCAAAAAACAACTTACTTCCCTGTTTTGGGAAGAAAGTGGGAAAAGCCTTTCACTTTCAAATATCCAAATTGATTGCCTTCTGTCACTTTAAATTTAATATAAGCACATTATAGCATACATGATACAGTACATTAATATACTTAGCAGATGTAGAACATTTGTGATTTAATACTTAGATATACTCATTTCACATCTACTGCACAAACACTTTATATATTTGAATTTTAAGTCAGAGTTATCTTCAGATTAGAGGTAATTGAGTCACATGAGCACAGGATTTAGTTTATTAGTTCCATAACCTTACTGGTATTTTGGCAAACCTGATATTAAAAATAAAAAGATAAAAAACCCCTTTGCATCTGGATTTTAATATATTTCACAGGATTTCCTTTTTCAACATGATGAAGCCAGCTCTCCTAGACCTACAAAGGTCTAGGATTCAAGACAAAACTCAGACCCTGTAAGTCATTCTTTACTAAAATTCACAAGTATTTTTCATGTGAACGTATTACAAAACACTTCATAACAGATAAACCAACTATCTTGCATTTTCCATAGCTTCATATACTTGCTTTAAAATGCAGTTAAAGCTTGGGAAGCTCTGGCAAGAATTTTACTAAATGGAGAGCCATCATCAGAAACAGAACAAGGAGACCAGACTTGATATCTCAGACTGGAAAAAAAAAAAAAAAAAAAAAAAAAAAAAAAAAAAGAAAAAGAAAAAAAGCCATCCTTGCCCTGGCTCCAGGCCAGTTAATATCCCTTGGTTCCCTTGTTTGTTTATTTGTATATGAATGAACACCACTGGAATTCATGGGTCGTGGTGAAAGGTTGGGAGGACAAAGTTTGGACTAAGAGTTTCTGAGCCTGCAAAGTCCTGTATTAACATGTAACTTCACTCATGCATGTACTCTGATTCAAATCAATAGGATTAGTATTGGAAGTAAACTTTCACATGTGCTGGAGTATTTGGAGGATATAAAAACACCAACGTGAGGGTCAAGATGCAGGATCCAGCACAAAAATTTAATTGTAAAGCAGGAAAATTTTATTTATCTTGTTAATTCCAAATTTTTTGTATGCAGAAGCATTTACTTTCAAGAAGTGATTTTAGTTCTCAGAGAAATTATTACAATAAACAGTATACTGCTGAGAGATCTCAGTGGAAATCACCTCTGAAAAAGGCAGCAGGAACTCTGAGGACATTTTTATGACCTAACACAAAGTTACTAGAAATGGAAAGATCTTACAGGACAGTGCAGGACATTGGCAATCATTATAATGCAGATAAACTAACATTTCTATAAGCACTGCCAGTGATTTACATCCCTAAAATAGGCTGAAGCTTCTGAAATCTACAGGCATTGTGGGTCCAAGATGGACATCATTATTGTGGAACAAGCTATTAGGAATCAGAAAAGGCAGAAGACAGAAGGAGGAAGGTGTGATTACCAAATTAAAAGGAAGGAGACAGGAAGAAAGCAGAAGAAAAATCTCTGAATGGATTTTAAGAGTGTGAGGGAGTAAGTTGCCATAGGAATTCTTCTCTTGGTTCAGTGAATGCTGTCCTCCTAATGACTCAAAAACAGATACAGTCTGGTGACTTTTTTTCTCTCCCAATTTGGAATGAGTATATTCCAAGTAATTTATCTGGAATAAAATTTCTTCTTATAAGCACTGCATATTTGAGTATCAGTGCCTCGTTTTACATTGGTATCCACAGTTCTGCTCAGGGCCATGTCCTTCTCTCTGTTTAACCAAATTACCATGATGCAGTCAAATGGAAATCCTTCTCAGGATGTCCTGTTACCTTCAGCTTCCCTTCTTAATGCTATTAGTGATTCCTTGGTCCTCCTGAGATTTCTATTTTATGTTGCTAGACCCAAAGAAGGCAGTGGTGGGCTAGGGGGCTAGGAGGATTTGTCATTTCCAATCAGTTGTTGAATTTCTCATTATTTCAGTGAGATCTGGGGACAGATGTCTACATGCTCATTATTACCTCCTCAGTCAGTCACATCACAGGAAAAAAGTGTCACATCATTCAGCAAATTGTAAAAAAGTCAGTTATCCAGAAAAAATGATCTGTCATAACTCTCAAAGCTGTTCTATCTTGAAAGCAAAGTCTGAAAACCAATTTTAATTTCAGATTTGGTTTCCTGTGTCACAAAATTCAATGAGATGTTGATATAAACTAAGTGTGTGGTTTTTAATAAAAGATGACTTATCTCAGGCAAATTTATGCTACTCTTCTGCAGACAAACAGAATTCAGGCACTGCTAAAGATAGATTTTGGATAAAACACAAAAAATTCAAACAGATAAAACTTGGAACAACAGAAATAATAATTTAATTACTTCTTGTATTTTTTTTTCTGAGCTAATCCCTAATTTGACTAGCTCTTATTAGTCCTGGTCCCCTCCACAGTCATTCAACTACATTTTCAAAGTGCTATGCCATTAACAGCTGAAGACATTAATCCACTTTTGAAGAACATAAACAGAGTTTTCTGGAAAATTGTTGTTTGTTAGTGCAAATTTTTCAAATAAATTCTTTTTCTTCCTGATCACGCTCAGATCAGGTGTGTATAGTATTGCCTTTCCTGGGAAGAAAAATGCCCAATGACATCTCATCCAAGGCATGGAGGAGAAAAGAAACAGCACAAAACCCACATCAAAAACCAATCAACAAACAGAAAACTCTTCTCTTCAAGACTTATCTACATCTGCAAAATAACTGCTTAGTTTCTCCGGATGAGAACAAAGTAAATTTTAAGCTGCCTTAAGCACATGACAAAACCTACCCAACAGGGTTACTGTGAGGTACAAAAGAAGTGTGTATTGTGAATTTTGCTTCTTTTTCAGAGGTTTTGAGAAGACATTTTCTCAAACCTTTTATCCACACATTTTATCTGTCAGATCACCCACTTTCCCTCTCTTTGCACTGAGCTTCAATCTGCCACTCTGCAGAGTGGGAGCACATGGAGATGGTCAGCAGGCTTTCCAGAGCTCCTGGCTTTGTGACTCTCTAGGCTTCTCTTTCTCTCTACAGAGAGAAAGGATAAAAAAAAAAAAAAAAGCTCAATTCCTTGAAGGCTGTACAATTGTAAAAGGCTTGAAAGTTTGGTTTGTAGGCAATGGGATGGTCAGCTGCTGAGAGTCATTCCAAAAGTCAGTTACATCTATGAACAGCACTGTAATCTCTTCAATGTGAAATTATCAGAGAAGGAGAATGGGGTAAGATACCCACAATATCTGGACAAAAATTAAGTTGTCATTAGGAAAATTATGGATCTAAGGTGTCTGAGCACAGCCTTGGAGAGTTGTAGAGCTAAAAAGTAAGCTGGTGTCAGAAAAGTGTCTGAAACCTGATCATGAACATTTAGGACATTTTTCCTTGCCATGAGTAGAGAGATAAAGGAAGCCAGTCAGGAGATATTATCAGCTAAAGAATCCATAGATCTCCTGTAGATTTCACAACTATTCATATGAATAAGCATAATAAAATAGCCCGGCTGCTTGGGATTACAGGTCCCAGCCTTGTGTCTGCATCATCTCAGCTCCGTCAAGCTGCCAGCTGCCAGAGACTTTGCTGAACCTTTCAGGGACACAGATTCTTTAAATTGCTCTCATAGACTTATTGTAGCTGTCATATTCTTTACACTACTTGTATTATTTTTATGCCAAAACTAAAGTCAAGCTGTTTTGTCTTCTCTATTTTCTATGCCTGTAAGAAAATTTAAGTCTTTGATGGTAATACTGGCTATGGAGGCCAAACCCAGTGAGTACTGACATAAGGGAGAGGGACTACTAAGTGACCTCCTGATTTCTCACCCTTTGTACTAGTCGTGTTCCCTAGTCCTGGATCTCTTCTGCAGGGCTTCCATTTTCCACAGCCCTGCTATGCTTCTCCCTCACTCCACGTATTCTTTCCAGAAAATTGCCCTGCTGCATTATAGATGTGTGCTTAGATGTCAACACAAACTTTCCTGCTCCTTTAACTTTCCAAGACTGCACTGTCAAAAACAGTTCACTGAAAGTTACATGAGTGATAAATGCTCTCTCTGTCTCAGTCTCTCAGGGCGTTGTGAGAGACACTGTCTTTATAGGTGAGCAGGAATATATTGGCAACCAGTCATATGAGATCGACAGCAAGTGTGTCTAACAGTGTGGGCTGATAAAAGGAAAGCTGGAGAAGGCTAACCCTGTGCTTGACATTGCAGAAAGCAACAATGCAGAAAGGGAATTTATTATAGTCTTTATAGTTGAGGACAATGCTCCTAAAGGCTCTTTCTTGATGGAGCAGAAGTAGGACTAGAGAAGAGATTGAACAGGCTTTGATGGTGGGGATGGTAGCGCTATAGGTGATAAAGCAGAAGGGCATAAAAGATATATAGTGGTAGTACAAGAGACTTGATATTTATATATACAGGGCCTGGGAGGAGATATAGGAACTTTAAAGCTTGTGTCTTACCAGCTAACCGGAGGACAAGATGAAGACATCTTATTCGGGCTCAACAGATCTCAAGATGAAGAAGGTGCCTCTTTGCATTTGGAGACACTACTGCCTAGCACACGGTTTGCCTAGCAACAGAATGTTATATGGACTTAAGAAAGAGTGTCTTCCAGCTGTGAGATTTGTTCTGGGTTGGTTAAAACCTCTGAAAACATGTTGTTCTGATGTTTCTGGTTAACAACAGCTCAAGTCTAAAATTAAACCAATCCTTGTGTTAGAGGGACAGAAACAACCCCCAGGGGACTTAGGAAGCAGCACTCCCCCGGTGGGGCAGGAAAGGGAATATTTTTGATCACTGCAGCAAAAGTATTTTCTGCTTGATAGGGAAGGCCAGGTGGGTGACCAGAACTGTGGAGCACAGAAGGGCTTTCTGGAGAGGGATCTATTATTTTGGGGGTTTGCTCTCCTGGGTGAAACAGAGAGGGAAAAAAAGGGTTGGAGAGAAGTCCTCTCCCAGGGTACTTACTTGTATGTCTGGTTTCTGACACATACCTACCCAACATCAGAGCTCCAGTGGTTTTTGCCTGACATCATATTTAGATAAACTATCCTCCTGGAATAGCAGGATGATTTATGTATAATTCTTCATTTTTATTGAATGTGGACTTCTACTCATTTAAGAAATCTTGGGCTCTTAATTTTCTGTTTCATCTTGCCCTTGAGGATAGTTTGGTTCTGCTGTATTTTTCTGTACTTGTCTGTCCTCTGTGATTCTAAGTGCTTGAGACTTATTAAATATAAAAGCTCTTTGATATCAGCTGGAGCACAGCTGAGGATTAAGCCTGCCCCTCAATGCTCTCTCTGCCTGCTGCTGTCATGTGTAAATCCAATGCAGGAATTGCTCCCTTCCACAGAAATCAGCTGTAGGCTGCATGAAACCTAGCAGATGCTTTGAAAACAGATTGGAAAGGAAGTGAAGATACCTTTTCCAATGAACTTCATGATGAATATAAAATCCATCATCAGAGCAGCTTCCCTCAGGAAACAAGCAAATAGGCATCTATAATTCACTCGTCTATAAAATGCCTCCTGGGATCTTTAATGGCTTTGAGCAAGTACCTGTCGGCTTTCTGCCATGTGGGAAAAGGTGGTACCGGCATGGTAGCAGTGATGCACACAGCAACAGTGCTGGCAGCTTTCCTCAGCTGTACTTTAGATTTTAGTTATTTCAGTCTCCATTAGTATGTCTGTTCTAGAACTAATTTTTAGGTGCTTTACCCAAAAGAATACCATCCCATATGCTTAAAATAAAATGGGGGAGATATACGTTTTGCAAGCGATAGCATGCCTGTTTGTGACTACAATGTGTAAAAAGTACTACAAAGCCTTCTTCTCAATCCATATTTACAGGAAAAGTCCGATGTACTTATAATAGTGAAGAGTTCTGAAACCATACCATAAATCAGCTGTAAAACTTCATGAACTACAAATGTGATGTAAAGCTTCCTGGACCAATGTGAGAGTCCAAAGGTCTTTGTAGCCTCTTGGGTAGGTAGCTGTACTGCAGGCTAGTTGCTGCTCCACAGTCACCATAACAAAAATCCTGCTCTGTTTCTCAGGGGAGCTGCATGCTGCCCTAGTGATTTCATCTGGAGACTGGTTTGCTTGGTGTTTGGGTGTTGGGTTTTTTTTCTTCACTAGATACTGATTTAAAAAGATATATTGACAAAGAAATGCAGGTAACCCATGGGCAGGTTTACTTCTGTGGCCCTCCCATTGCTGCCATTCCTACCCCTGTGAGTCAGGGCATGCTGCAGCAATCAATTTTCCAGAGGTTTTCCAGATTGTTGCTTCTTCTAGATTTGATGCTAACACGTATTGATTTATTACAGTGAGGGGCTGGGACCCACCAAAATTAATCACCCTCTGTGTTTATGTCCCACCTTCATTTTCTTCTTGTGGCTCCTGTGATCCTCCCCAAATTAAAGGTTTGTCTGATCCTCCCTTTAGTTCAGAGACAGCATCCTTCTTTCAAGCAGTTTGTCCACTTTCCACCTGCTGCTGCAATGCCACCCCATTCAAGTTCCATAGGTTTCTACAGAGCTCTACTGACAAACACCCATTGAAGACTGACCTGTTACATCTTCCAGCACACTTCCAGATGAATTTTAGCCCAGTACAGTATTTTCAGTGCTGTGTCTTGAATTATTTTGATGGTGGCTATATGAAACATCATGCAAGGAAGTGTATTTTGTCATAGGATTTATCACATGGCATAACAAAAAGGGGAAGGAACAGTCTTTACATGTTGTGCTGCTGAAACTGTGTATGTGTTTGCAGTTACCTGATGGCAGGAGCTCCTTATGGGCTACATATCTAATGCCAGGTCAATGAGATCTACTAAAGACAAGAAAGTTACCTGAGTTTAGGGTATGGCTCTCATTATCTCTCTTTCTTATGTTTTATTGGTCTTACTCTGTTTTCCCAGTGGCTTATTCAGTACATCTGAAGTCTGCGTCTTTTTAGAACTCAAACAACTTGTTTTGGCAAGCTCTTGTGCTGATCTGAATTTTGTAGGATCATATTTATGCCCAGGAAGATCACTGTTCTTTCGCCATGAGCTGCGTATTCAACTCTCATTAATATTAAATAGGATTTCAGGGAATGTATTGAGGGAAAATAATCCTCTTTAACACCTATTTTAGCATACCTATTTTATTTCTGTGCCATTTCTCACCTCTTGAAGCTATTTTCTTATTTCCCTGTCTGCACAAGTATAGACCACATTTCACCCCTCTAACAAGACTGCCTCCTTCCCCTGTTGAGGACTCTCAAGAAAACCAGTCGAATGGCTCTTTGTGCTGTTTTCTTTTTCACTTCCATTTGAGAGACGCTGTTTACTTCCTCTCTAAACCCATTTCCATTCAGAGACCAAAACTACTTCTGTTTTGATCTGAAAAGGAACATGCATTTGCCTGAAGCCAGATGATGTTCTAACACTACCATAAAGACTTACTTATTTATTAGTCTTCTTTAAGTTTCAAAAATACAACCCTTTTTTGCACAGTATCTTTCATCCTTAAGTGCTTCACAACTTAGGTCTATAGCACTGACAGAGAAGTGCTGTGGGTTGTAGGGCTAGGCAGCCCTGTTGGAGTAGATGGCTTAGTTTGGGTCCATTGTGGAAAGGCAGCATTTTTTCATGAAGTTCAGCCGCAGTCCGTGGGCAGTGATGCTGCTTGTGGTAGGCAGAATTAGGAGCTAATACCCAGCTTCTTGTGCTGTTTCCTTCTTGAAATGGTAGCCTGAGTTAGCAAGTGCTGTTTCTACACATCTCCAAAATAATAAACAGTGTTGCTGTACTCAGATGAACCATTTAGCTTCAGCCTCTGATTCAACTGTTTTTCCATTATCCAACAATGAACTGTTAAATGAGTTGGAAATCTGTTCTGGACTAAAGATGCCTTTTCTATAGTACTCACTGATAAGAAAGTGAAACAGAATATCAAGGCAGAGAAGGATAGATCACTTGAATGCAATTTAGTTTTAAAAGAAAATGATCTGGGGATATATTAGCCATAGCCTAGAAATCTTAGAATGAAAGCACTTAACCTGAGATTTTGAAGATGCTGCAATTTATCATATATGACTTCTTTAGTTGCCTGTAGCTAGCTTCCCAGGATGTCTGTTATGACTTCACAGTTTACAGTCATCTGGATGGTATGCTGGTCACAATTTTTAGCTTTGTGTGAGGATTACAAGGTGTCTCTAGTTTAATCACTGCCATTTTTGCAATGACTTGGTTAGTCTTGGCTATCTTGTGTGCCTGTGATATGCATCAGTAACTGCACAGGGCCAGTTAACCTTTATTTCCCAGGTGAGAGAAGCAGCTGATAGTGTAATGAAGGAGAGCTTAAAGAAAGTATCATTCCATCTGGAAAACTTACAGCAGAACAGAGTGAGAGAGAACAAGAACCTTATCAAGCAAGGTAGCACTTAAAAAGGTGTGCTGTGTGAGCCATACACATCTCTAACACCAGTAATAGTCTCTGTGCTAAGGGGAAAGTTACCCCATTACTGTTTGCTTTTTTTCCCCTTTTTTTTTCTCCCTCCCTCTCCTGTTAACCGCTGCCTTGTGAGCACCAGCAAAGAGCTTTGACTCACATTTGCTTTGAAACCACCACAGCTGTTTGCTGCAGGTCTGCCCCTTGCAGAAGGCTCCTCTGCAGCAAATGGGCACCCGTGCACCTCAGCACAGCAAACTGACACTGGAAGTAGCTTTCTGAGCCATCATCACCATGTGCCAGTACACTGACTTGTCCCTGACCTCTGCTATTTCTCCTGAAGTCAAAGTTAGCACAGTCATTCATACCGTGGGCTTTCTCTTTGGGCTTTAGTCATGTCTTTACTTTCCTTCTGGGTGTACTTTCTTTAGCTGATGAGCAGGGCTGTGTAAACAGCAATTTGGGAATGCCTCAGAGTGAAACACTTTCTCCCAATCCTTCACTGCAAGTACTACATGTGGCAGCTCCTTCAGAGAGGAGAAAGACAGAGAGGTAAGTTCTTGCCCTCCAGTTCTCAAAAGAGTTTGAAAATGTGAATACTAAAGGCTGAGAGCATAAGTGAATTCGAAAATAAATTGGGTCTGTGTACTTGGAAGGTTTAGAGCCAGAGTCATCACTTTTTTATGAAGACCTGTCAGATTTGTGCTTTTTGAATTCTTCCCATCGGTGAAACAGGTGATTTACATTTTAGGTAGATATTTACTAAGGCAGGCAGACATCAGGAGGCAGAGGGATTGAGTTTGTCTGAATGTTATGCACAGTCATGTTGTGGCTGACCTGTTGGCCAGTGTGAGGAGCTCAGTGTGGGGAGTCACCTCTCTGGCCCCATGGACACTGGGCCTTTTGCAGCAGCACTGAGCAGAGAGCGAATGGACCATTTCTTCCATGGATCTGCTCAGGCAGTGACATTCACAGGGGAGCAGAACCAGGAGGAAACAAGATGATGACTCCTCATTTGCCAGGCTGGAATATTGGGGGATTATCTACAGCATCCAGGAGAGTCTTTGATCAGTGCACTATTAAATAAAATGGCACAACTGTCAAAAATAGCACGGAGCATTTCCTTACTGCCTGCTGTGCTTTGTAGACATGTGCAGAGCTCCACTAACATGTCAGGGTGTGCAGTGGCACTGAGCACACAGAGGGAAGGCAGGAATCAGTTGAGATTTTACTATGTTAACAGATCACCAGCCGAGAAGCAGAAAGGGAAAGGGGCACCTTCGGGTGCCTAGACCAACAATAAGAGGTGCTTAGCAGCCAATGCCACATCAGGCTGGGCATACTTTAACAGTCTAGCTCAGACCGGAGTGCGCTCTTCAAGTGAATTGCCTGATTACCCTCCATTATCATGTTCAGGTTGGCAGTCTGGATACAGGAGACTGGATGCCTCCCTGCTGGAACAAAATAGGATGATGTGGCTGGGGATGAAACCCCTGAAGCCTATCCAGTGTCGATATTGTGTCAGCAGGACCTGTTGTCCTGCCCTGCATCTTTGCAGGGATCACAGCAAGGAACAGGCCTTAGACAGATTGGGGGTTCTAAGAACTAAGGAAGTTCTTGATGGCTCCATGTGCTGTAGTATGCTTAATGTAGTGAAACCATTATGTTATTTTTAGTCCAGTTTTCACACGTGAGGTGTGAGCACAGGCTTCGTTTTGTTATTTAAAGGTGTGACTCTTCCTCCGCAAGCTGTTCTAAATATGTGCCTCCACATTTAATGTGCCAAAAGAAATGTTCTGCTACATTCTAATTCTGTTTGGATTTTTCGTCTGAGTTATAAGCCATTAATGTGCACAGTTACAAATTTGCTATCAATGTTCAACACCATCAGATACATGATACTTACATTGCTTTGGTCATCTTTCTTCTTCTCCTTAAGTTGTTGGCTCATTCATTGTTGAGAAATTATAGAGAAAGGAAAGTCTCTAGAAAGAAAAATTCATTTAATTCCATGATATGAACCCAAACTTGTAGCCAAATTTTTCTTTTCTTTTCTTTTCTTTTCTTTTCTTTTCTTTTCTTTTCTTTTCTTTTCTTTTCTTTTCTTTTTTTGTGAAAAACCTATATTGTACTTAAGTTTCAAACAAAAAAGCATGATTTCTTTTTTCTTTATATCATGCTGGTAAAAGTCAAGCAAGCAGTACTGGCTTTATTTAAAGCCTCAGCTGCTCAGGTAGCCAGCAAATACAGCTGAACTCATAGAGGAACTGCTTGCAGGATTCTAGTATTGTTTAGTTTGAATACAAATCCTAGTTTAGGGTTTCATACTACAACTAGATTTACTGTAAGTGAGATCCTGATCTGGAGCCAAGCTCCACATCTGACCAAGTCCAAATATGTCAGAATCCCAAAATGTATTTTAAGTAAAGCACACAACAGAGTCCCAGAACATCATGAAAAGTTATATGATAAATATAACCCAATAGGAATGTTTTCAGAAGTAAGAGTTCTTGTGCCATTGAGCTCTTCTGTCATGGTGTTGAGGATGCAGGGCCAGGTCCTTACCCATCTGTGCAGAAGAGGTTTGCGTCATGCTTATGGACTCGGAGTGTTCCAAAGCCGTGTGTGAAGGGCACAGTATCAATTGCAGAGTCAAGACAAATAGCTGAACTTCTCAAATGTTATGGCCAGACGGCCCAGCGCGTCACTGCTGCACAGGAGGAGCTCACATTGAGCACTGCTGATCCTCAGGCCAGTTGTGAGGCACCCACCTGTCTGAGAGATGAGACACCCCAGGCTACAGCGCCCGGCTCTTTGGTGCTCTCACCAGGTGGTTACCAAGCAACATCGCAGCTTTAGACCCGTATTGTCCTCCCTGCTGCTGGCTGGATGCATCAGTCACTGCTGCTGCTGTTGGGAGGGAGAGAATATGATTTTGGAGGAGGGTGGAGGAAGGTGGCCATAAATGAAGGAGCTTTATATATCCCTCTCCCTCTAGATTGCTGCAGATCAGCTGTCTGGTACTTACAGATAGCCTTCAAGGAAAATGTAGAGATCTGAATTCAATCATTTCACAGCAAATGAGATTACTGTGAAAGAGAAAAGATTCCAGATGCTTGCTCCCCTTACAAAAGAGCAAACACTCTTGCCTTATTTTTTGTAGCACCTGCCTTTCCTGAGTTGTGCAGTGACGCAGCTCACCCTTACAGTGACCTTCTAAGGTGAAAACAAAAAAGAGGAAATAGCTTGTAAGCAGAAATACCTATAACACATCTTGCAAGAAAAGACTCTAAAGAGTGTTTGCCTGCCGGCTATAGCTAATGCGATGGGGTATGGGGCTGGAACTTCACCCTGGATTCTCACACCATTCCTCTTTTACAACATAAGAAGGTGACTGGTTTCTGCTTTTTCTTGGCTTTTTTTTTTTCCTATGGCTGATTTTGTAGCCTGAATAGTTAGGACAGGAATTTGGTGCAGCACTTCATCCTGCTCACTGCCATAGCACTCCAAATATGCACAAGAGAAGGAGGGACAGCTCAGGTGAAAGCTGGAGGAAGTGCAGTGCAGGGAGCCCTCCCTCCGCCTGCTCTGGCAGTGTAGCCACTATATATGCCAGTCCTGCTCATCCCAACTTTATGCTTTTTCAGAAATGTCTCGTTCTGGCCAGCAAGGCCAATTCCTCCCCTTGAGCTATGAAGAAACATTTCTGCAGACCATGAGGGATGCCACATGAGGGAGAGAGGGAGTGGGAAGCATGTATTTTCCTCTCTAACACATCCATGTAGTACAACCTGTAATTTAACCCTTTGCTTCATATCCAGTTGTTCCTAGCTGCAATGCAGCCAAAAGAAGCCCAGTATTTATTTGCTTTTGGGCTTTCTTAGTTGTGCTATACACCTGGTCCTCAAAAGAGCTTCCTAATGTAGGTATGCAAAGGATGTCTGCATTTAGGAATACTTACTTAATGGAATTACCTTGCTCATAGGCAGAGTGGGCTTCAAAATTACCCTTTTAACACTATATCCTGCAAAAACTGGTGTAATTAATTCCTGTAAAAATCTCTGTTTAAGCAAGCAAGGAAACATGACTATGTCTAGTTCCCACCCAATTTCAAAATTGGACATTTTTTCAGTTCAGAAAAAGAGATCTGATTTCAGTAAGCCATATTTTTTGCATATTCTTGGTTATGAGACCTGCTTATTGCCTGAAAGTGCTTAGCATCTCTCTAGGTAAGAAGATCAGGACCATATTTAGAGTAAATAAGGGTAACTGGGGCTGGTCCAAGGGAGGCCTCACCTGACGAGCAGGATCAGCAGCGGTGCCTGTGTTGCAATGTGGCTGCGTGACAGGGTGAGGGACGCAGCACATTCTTTTCCCTGCCACAGGCATTCCCACAGAGGCAAAGAGTCTCAGGGGCTGCCAGCTGCTCTGCCCTTTGCTGCTGGAAGAATGCAGCTGAATGTGAAAACTTGTCACCAGGCTGAAGCCATGATACACCTGTCCCTCCTGTCAGTCTCCTGCAGCAAAGTCTTACAGGGACTTAAAAACTCAAGCCATAAAAGTGGGATTTAACTAGCCTTATTCTAGAATGCAGTATATAACATCCATGCTCCATATGTCCCATGATGGGAATGTCCATTTAAACCATGCTATGTAAACAAGACAACAGCTGTGGAATGGCATGAGCCATCCTGCAGTAATTCAGAGAAGAGTTAGGCAAAAATTTAGAGGAACATTCCTTTTTGTTAAATACCTACACCCAGAGAAATGGGAAGAATGTGTAATGGGGATCAGTGTCATCTCCTTTTTTATTAAGTGGCAGAGCTGTGAGAAACCCGTTAGAAGGAGGAAAATGAGTCCTCCAGCAATGAGAACAAGGGAAACTATTTCCTTTTTTCATGTTGTTAACAGCCTTGTGTCTAGCCTAGAAAGATAACACATCGAGAAGCTCCTTGCACTCACCTCTTATAGGTCAACCATGTGGGACCTCTGGAGGAATGTACTCTGTTAAATGTATGAAAACAGCTGGCTGCAGCTGAATCAGTTGTTTCCTCCCTGGAGATAAGTGTTTGTCTGTCTTTTTTTTAACCCATTGTCTTAAAATCTAAATTAGACTACCACAAAGCAGAGACATTTCCTGATATATCCAGTGAAATTTAACAAATGCAATAACAAGCACCACTCAGAGCATTACTTTTTCTGTTTGTTAGCTAAAGTGAGAGGAAAAGAATTGTCATTTTCTCTTTGTTCCTTCAGTAGGCTTTTCTTCTACATTCAAACACATGTATTAATCTGTGGTTAAAGAAAATATTCTATTTAACTATAAAACAAACATCTTGGCTGATTCTTCTCCCCCTCCCCCTATGCTCTCCTTTATTAAACTTGGATAAATTGAAACTAAGCATCTCTAAATTGTAGGTCAAGATGCTTGACCACACTTAGAAAAGCAGCCCAGTGGTTTGATTAATTTGACTTTAACCTGAAAATAATTAGTTTTACCAAACTTTCATTATTGTTTAATAAAACTTCTAGCATTACAATTTTCTTCTGCTCTAGTTACATTATATGTACTGCCATTTGTAACAGACACTAACATTTAATATCCTCCTAGGCAAATATTGACCAAGACAGAGGTCAATATTAACTTGTCAAATCAACAAATCCAAACATTCACATTGGCAGTAGTTAATCTGCTTACACATATTTTATAAATAAATAAATATTAAGCCAATATTATAAAATAATTTAAAGTTGCTGGGGCATAGAAACACACTTACTTATCACATTGTTTACGAAACTAGTAATAAGTGTTTATTTGAAACTTGGAAATTAAAAGTTAATACCATCATAAATCTTACCTACTTTGACCTAACCAGAAACTAGGAATCATCATCACACACACACTTTTCACTTGGATATTTAAAAGCTGCATTTCACTAAGGCAGCTTCTAATTTTAGTGCTGGAGTGCACACTTGAAGGGTCAAAAGTGAGAATTAGGTGCCCTCTCTTCAAAATATCTGCTCTGCTAAGCGTCCTGGCTAAACTTACTTGCATTGAGGCAATGGTAGCTTGGAAGTGGGGAGAAACTCTCAGGGAGGGGAGAAGAGATTTTATAAAAGTAATTTTTTCAAAGCTCTGGGTAGAAAGCCAAAATCTGTATTTAGGAGGGTTTTCAGCAAGGAAATCACTACAAGGTGTCCATATTAAAGAGCTTTCCATCTGTGGTTGTGGAGCGGTAAGACTTCCTAGCAATGATTCCAACTTCCCCTAAAATCCGTTATTTATGATGGCCTTGTGATAAAAAGTTAGAATCCTGCCTGAGTTACAGGGAAGTGGGCATACACCTCATGAAGCTTTCAGAGTGGATTTTGAGAAGAATTTCCCACTTACTGCATTAGTAATCCTGTGTTTGAAAGAGGTGCATTGCAGAAGCTGGGAGCACAAGGGGAACAGTCTTCCTTCTGCTCTTTCAAAGCACATCCTTGAATACAGTATTAAAGGGCTTTTTCTGCTTGTTTCTGGAACTCAAGCAATATCCTCGCTATCGATTAGCTGTAAGCTGGAAGTGCAAATTGCCCTGCAAATGAGCACACCAAGGACCCTTATTAATAGAACAGCAACAAAGACTCTTGAGGAAAAGAGAGGGGTAGCAGGAAAGGAGAAAAGGTTCCCGTGGGTCAGCTGTGGGGTTAGCAGAGGGAGTTCAAGGCTTGGAGCTGAATCATCAACAACCTCTCTGCATTCTCACAATGGGGCATTGTGCAAGTATTTTGGTGATGTCCTCTATTAATAATGATGTATTCTCTTTGAGTAGCCTGCCCTAGAAACTGTATGGATTAGACATTGAGTCCCACATACTTTAGCAAGGGGGAAATTGAGAAAGTGTAGAAAAGCTATGCTTGCTCTTAATAAGGTGTGCAATCTAGTCATGAAAAAGGGAGGGAAAATACAACTGTAACACTACCAGTTTCATCCTAGCTTTCAACACTGGGATCATGGTTGTATTCTCTGCCCTTCATGTTAATGCAGCTGAAGTGGGCAAGGTTTGCAGAGTACCATTTATTTCAGTTGTCAGCTGTAATCACAATCACCATCACTTGTACTACGGCTGTGCCCCAGTGTAACAGGATACGGGTCCCCCATTCTCCTAGACCTTGATGAAGTATAAAGGACATCAATCGTATCCCAAGGAGCTTACCATCTAACCAACAGGGAACAAGCCTGAGCAACAGCATAAAAGCAAGCAGTGAGGCAGAGCAGGTGCTAAAGGGAAATTTACAGCTTTTCTGGGTTACAATGCATAGCTTTGTACCCAGTCAGAGATGTTCAAATAATTTAGAATTGTTGAGCTTACTGTAAAACAAGTAATTAAATGCTAACAGCTCTCCTCAGGCAGAGTTCCACATGGTCGCCTGAGCACGCTGCTCTCGGAATATGGGGTAAGTCAGTGAGTTCACACTTAGATTGCATCAAGATTTTGCCTTTCCCACACAGCTCTAATGCAAGCCAGCTACAAAGGGCTGCAGAGGAGGCAGATGAAGTTGGCTATGGAGCATGGCAAAGGATGACCATAGAGGGAATACCAGCTGCAGCTGGAAATATGGCAGTGGGTGTAAGTTGAGGTTTCAGCCTACAGCATTCATATTTTCCAACCTAGTGCTGAGAGCTCAGAGGCCATTGGTACCACATTTGAGAGCAGCTGCAGGAACTGAAGGTTTGCCTGGCAGATAGTATGTAACAAATGACTCTGAAGGACAAAAAGGAAGATACACCCAAAATCACATTCAGAAATTAGGCAATAGAGCAAAAGTAGCATTCCAAGCTATACAAGCTAAGTAGGTGGATAGACAGTGGGCTTCTACACGGGGAGATTTAGTACCAACTAATCTAAGGTGTGAATTTATACAGCCCTAGCTACTCCACACTAGCTTCCTGTGTGGATAGCCTTAATCTGTACTAAGAACGCTCTTGTGAGCACAATGACACATTTACTATGGGAGTTAATGGAGAGCAGTTAATGCGCTGCGAATTCACACCCTGGTGAACACCATCCTGCCTGCTCCTGCTGATTACACAGCAGTGCTTTTGCAGCTAGGGGCACTGCAAGCCAACTACAGTCAGGGAAAGCATTTCCAAATGCAGATGCCGTACTGGGACTGGGCTTCCTGTGCAACTTCACGGGCAGAAATCGTTAACAAGGATTGAATGGGCATGCTTGTGAAACAGCTAAGTCTGGACTTTTTTATAAAGTTGGGAGAGTATCCTCAAGGAAATATTTTTTCTGAGGTGTAATATTTAATTTTATCAAATAACTCTTTCACTATAGATGTGCTAATGCGTTTTATGTATCCTATAGATATGATTCCCTTTCACCACATGCAAAAGTTTATTTACCTCCTTGTTGGAAATGGTGAAACCGAAATACAAGGGAAATGATGTACCTGACAGCATATCTCGTAAAAGGAGTCCTAATCTCCTGATACTAAATCCCGCTCCTAAGGAGTCTGGCTGTCATAAAACAAATTTCTTTTGTCTCTGTGAAGGGCAGAAGACCTGAGATGTTGGTCTAGCTATGAATCTGGATCCAGATTTTGCAACTGAGACACAGCAGTATATTATGAACCTAGTGAAAACCGTGCTTGTTGGAATGCATCAAAAATCACACTTTAAAGAAAGAGGCTTTTAACAAATCCCAGTCACTTCTGAAAAAATGTTCCCTTTAATCCTGCTGACATTACTGAGACCCTTAATCCTGGAATTGTCTCACTTACTTGAGTACATGAGAGGGGAGAACAATCTGGTTCTATGGAAACAAACGTACTCTTTTTATAAGTGATAGGTTAAGCATGCAAAGTCTGTCATTACCATAATGACAAGAGTGATGCTCTATGAGGAATACTAATGCATCTGTACTCATTCCGTCATAGAGGGGATGTCACTTTTATTATTGAAAGCTGCTGATGTGAATAACATAGAAAGGTTTCTCAACATTTCCTGTTTTTCTAAATAGTATGTCACATTGTCACATCACACTGTTATATGATCTGGTAATGAAATACCATAATGCACTTGTGCATGGAAACAGACTTAAGGATATGGAGACTACATTAGCCCTCAATTATCTGGCCTTGGATGGCCTAAATCTCAACCTTCTGGATGCTTTTGCATAAATGCAAAAAGTAGCAATCAGAACTGACAACCATCCCCGGCTGCAGGAATGTAACAGCATCTTTTGTGAAGGCAGACTAAAGAAGTGTGCTTGGAAATATTGGGTGCTTATCAAGCGACATCCCACCTGCTCTTAGCTATCTGATTTTACCCTTAATGTTTTACAAATAAGCAAGCTTCCATAAACCCTCCGCTCTGTTGTGTTGCTCTGCAGTTATATATAGAAGCCGCAGTGTGCTGCTTTGCAGGGATGAAGCTGTTTTATAAGGGGATGCTCCAATAGGAAACATCTGTCCCTTTTTTATGGGCATGGTTTAAGCCAGTGAAGTGCTGATTCTTTCCTCTTTCCTCTCCCCTCTCTCCTAGCAACCTATCCTATCAGTCTGCCAACTATTTACAGTCTATTCCAAATGTCCTTCTCCTATTTCCGGGCCTGAAATTAGCCATGATAACACTCAATATGCTTAGATTTTTGGTGTTTAGTATATAAGGAGATGTTTGCTGATTCCTTTCCAGTTCAGAGAAGATGGGTACAGGGTAGGTAAATTCCTCAGAACTCTGAGACAGCCAGTTCAGCCAGGCACAGAATGGCTGTGTGTTACCATATCCCATCTGCAGTGCTATCATTACATGGTTGAATTGCAATTTCCATTATAAGCTTCATTTTCCAGGGTTTGTAGCTCATCCGTAACTGGCCATTAGGGTTGTCAGCCCAGCAATGAATATTTTCCTAGGACTTTCTTAGAAAATTACCCTAGCTTGCCCTTTTTTTTTTTTTTTGTCTGCTTTAAGAGCTGAAGTGTAAAAATATATTTTAGATGTGGGCTCTGAAAATTTCAACAAATTGCAATGCCCTCACCCAAATATCACGGGTACTTTGACGCACACACTCAGCCAGCAAAGCAGCACAGACTGAAACCTTGAACTTGAATTAAGGTTAATTGAATACCTTTCTGCATTTGTGTGCCATACTGCTCCATTCCCAGCCTTCCAACTTCGATTAGAGAACTGCCTATATTTAGCATTCCCACACTAACCCCAGTCTGTCTGCATTTTGGACTGGATCTCAAATATTCTGCATTTTAGCTTAGTTTTGTTCAATTTCAAAGATAGAAAAAGGCACTGCTAAAATCTTTGTACACCTCTAAGGAATGCAAAATAAATCCCATGCTTAAACAGTAGTTCAGAGCATTATAATTGTTTGCAGTTTGAGTTTTACCATCTCTCTGCTACCTAACCTTATTTACTTGTTCATTTGTGTATCCACTGTCCTAGAGACTCACTATCATGGGAAGGTTTGCATGGAGGAGCTACTTTCTGTCCTGCGTCCTGAGGCTGAAGGAAGAACAGTGCTCATTCTCTTTTGGAGTCTTCAACTTCTGGAATCCCTAAAGTTTTGTGAAACCCGGGTAGAAGAAATGTGAGCCGTATTTCTGGCCATCTTTTGTCTCTGCTCTGGCTCTGGAGCTCTCTCTTCTTGCTGTAGCTCTCAGACAGTGTGCCTTCAAATGGATTTCTTGAAATGGTTAATCTATTGCCGAATATCTGTAGTTTAGAATGGTCACCTCATTCCTTCTTGAGGTCTCCTGAGCTCCTCTGCAGCCACAAAATTTCTCATTCTGATAATGTGATTGTGGCAAGTTGTCTACTATGCTGTTGAAAAAGACATGCATCTGTCCCTTGATTTAATTCTGTGTCTGTTATGGATTTAAAATCTTGGAATTTTTCTTTCATCTACCAACCCTGTGCCTCAGAGGGATCACCTCCTGTCTTTTTTTTTTCAACCATGGAACCAGGAAAGAGACTGCCTGCCCCATGGGAAGAAGAGTTCCACCTGGTCCCCTCATGAACTGCTAACAATGGATCATTTGCAGCTCTGCCTGAGGCACACCCGACTCCTCAGGCTACAAGCTGGGTGTTTGGGAACTCCTGTAAGATAAGAAAGGTTTCCTGTCTTCACATCAGTGACTCAGTGTGATAACGCCCCTCTGGGGAGCCATCAGCACCTCCACACCCAGCCTGAGGGGTCATATCTGCTAATGGGCCATCAGGGATTCCAAATATATCAGAGTGTAAACCACCCATTGTGAAACTCCCTGCCCTGGGGGAGGTACTGGGCACTCCCACCTGAGCCTAAGCACATATAAACTGGGGTTTTGGGACTGGTTGGGGGGCTGATCCAGAGGAGGACCAGAGCTTCAGCAGGACTGCAACTGCCACTCTCTACTGGACCGGGACCATGCCCTTCACTGACAGGTTTCTTCTTTCCTTTTGCTTTGTACCTAGGAGGGCCAGGTGGTGCTCAGCACAGGGGTTGACAATTACTACTCTGTTTGTGCCCCAGGCTGCTGGGACACACACCTTTTTTTGTGGGTTAAAGGGACTTCTTCCTCTGTACCCTTGTACTGATTGTGATTTTTTTTTTCTTTTTTTTGTTAAATTATAGTTCTGATTTATAATCTGTTTGTGAATTAGATTCGTTTCTCCTACCGGTTTATCTTTAAACCAGGACAGTGTCATAGTCTGATTGTTGGATAACAATCCTTTTGGAGCTAGGACGTGCATTTGGTATCCTTGCAAAATGCTGTGAACACTTGTGATGAAGTCAAACAAATGGCAAAGAGTGTGATAAATTAATAGCCCTGACAGTTGCCTTTGGAAACCAAATTCTAATATGGCACTAATAGGGATTTTGTGCAATCATATTCCTCCTTTTCCCACCAGTTACATTTTGCCAGTTTAGCAATATGGTACACAATTCCCAGCATGTATAGCAATGACATCCAAAAAGTTTGCTAACTCTTAAATCCTCTCTGTCACTTCGTCAAAACTTGCTGCCCCGATGGCAGAGATAACATAGCAGGCAGCACATCAGCTCCACTGACGCCACAGTGCACAACCCAATATATCAACCTAAAGCACCACTGACTTTAGTTTATGTTAAAATACTGAGCAGTGCACTGCTGAGGAGCAGGTACATCTCCCGCTCCATCACTTCTGCTACAGGAGCAGCAACCTTTCAAAAAACAGGGCAGGTCAGCCAGCTGGGGCAGCTAGGATTTAGCTGCCACTGTCAACTCTGACAGGGATCACAAACCAAAGACCTCAATTTCACCTACATTATTCATCGTGTATTAACTCATTCCTATCAGCTTTTACTGCTTTGGCTAACATACATGGATATCATATTGCCTATTGCTTAGCCAAGCTTGCTTCAGACCACAACTGGAGAGAATGCAGAGAAAAGCAATGCAATGAGTTTGCCACTGACTCGTCTGGCAATGACATACCCAGGAACGGGGCACAATTACTCTAGGATCCTGCAGAGAGAAATACCATGGTCTTCTTGCTCCTCATGCATTAGTAAATCACATTCCCTTAAGTAAAATCAAATGCACAGTTGAAAACTGAGGTTTTTCCCCAGCTCTCCTTTTACTTGTTCAGCTTCTGAAATCTTAAGTCTTATTTATTTTTAGAATGCCAATGCTAATGTAAAGGAAATTAAATATCAACATTTCTTTCAGCACTTTTTAATCATATGCTTTGTGGCTAAAACTTACACTGTTAGTAAATGAATGTTAAACCTCAAGGAGATTACAGTGCAGCCATGGGATCTCAAGAAACTTCAGGGAAATAACCAGTCATTGTCCCACCATTGTAGTACAGCTACCTATAGTGCTAGAAACAGAAAATTAATACTGATTAATGCATTCCTCTGATTTATTCTCAATGCAAGCATGTGCTAACAAATTGAAATGTAATTAATTTATTACAGTAATTAAAATTATTCCATACAAATACATATCTAATGATGGTAAAACTAATATTTTAGAAAGAACTTGAACAAAATATAGTATGTATAAATCCATCTCATTCCTAGATTCACAAAACAAATGCAGACCTACCCTAAATGAGCACAACTCCCTGAAAATAAGAAATAGATGACTCCTTCTAACAGGTCTAAAATTTCAATGTATTTTTTCTCTTGCTTAGATTTAAAACTTTGCAGATAATAACCCTTCTTTAAGGCAAAATTGTGCTCCTAGAGGGACTACAAATAGAAATGCCTCCATGAGAGCAATTACTTATACCAGAAAATGAAGCAATGACCTACTAAAAATGTGTCCTTGAACCCAACAGCAACCAGTATTCTGGACAGTCCTTCTTCTCCAGATGCATTTTATTCAGGGGCCTCTTGATATTTTAAGTCTTTGGAGCAAGGCTCTCAGATAATCTGTAGCCAACTGTGAATCTAAAATACTGCCTCAGCCCAGTGTGTCTGCTGACTTGACATGAGTTTGTGCCTCAGTAGTTCACCCTGCTGCTTGCACTGCTCTTCATTATCAGACAATCCAGATTCCTCTTTTTCTCCTAAAACTTCTGGAATGATGACTTTGCATTCCTTTCAAACACCAGCTAAAAATTTAACAAAGTGAGAAACCCCTACAGCCTCACCAAGCCAGCAAAAATCATCAGCCAACGGAATGCCTTCCCTTCCTACCACACTGTCTTATGGATATATGCACCTGAATCACATTAGCAGAAGTGTTCTACACTGGGATATACACTCCTGCAAAGATTGTTGTCTGTTTTCTTCACGTAGAGTGACAAGAGTGGTGAGCACCTGCAACATGCACCACAATATTTGAACTGAAATAAATAGTGGCAAAAATGGGTTTGCTACTTATAACTAAGCTGTAAATTGGTAGAAAAGAAAGAAAGATAAAACTGTGAAGTTAGGTCAGATTTGATGTTTTGTGGATGCAAAAGCTACAAAAATGAATTCTTATTTATTCAGAGGCCAGAAGAAAGTTAAAAAAGCAGTTAACAAAATAAGTTATACATGGGTCTGGAAGATCAATTTAATTGAAGGCAACATTTTGTGTGATTTTTTTTGTTAAACTTACCTATCCTTACAGCACAAAGTCATTATTTTCCACATGCACTACTGTAAAAATATTTAGGGCAAATAACACAGTTTTCCGACATACATCTATTTTTAAAAGCATTTTGCACCTGAGGTGCAATTTCCATCAGTACTGAAAGTAATTCCTCACATTCTACCAGTGTTTTTTTTCTGCCTCTGAGTGGTTATGTGGTTATGCTAGAAGCTCATGGAGCATAATGTATGAATATGCACCATACTGGTGCTAAACTCCATTATCATGGGGCTTATTATAACTTTCTCTGTATACCTGCTTGTTTTCATTAATTATTACTTCAGTGTTAGCACCAAATACCAGTTATCTGACTTTCAGCTTTTCCATCATAGGTTTCCTTTAACATAGACTTCCCATCCAGCAATAAAGAAAAGGTCATGTAATCTCCCTCAACACTAATGCCTCTGCATGACACTCATCAAAAAACAAATAGTCCACTGCTGTTTTAAACCTGGTGGAAGTTTAAATTTATATTCATGGATCTAATATACAAAACATATCACTTTTTAACAAAATGGTAAAATTCTTCATGATCCCTGAGAAACAAATGTTGGTACATTCCCAATACTGACCCACAAGAAGAGTCCCAAAACAGATGAGCTCAAGGCCAGCTGGCTAGTTTTACTGAGGATTGGTTCCTGGAAAATTAGTACATCACCTCCACAACTGGGGACTGAGGCAGTGAACTGCAGCTGTCCCCTGGGAGACCTGTAAGGTCTGGCAACAAATACCAATAATGCCACAAAATTTCCCACGTCAGTTTGAGACCTCAGTGAGGTGTGGGCAACTGGGCTCAAAATCCTCACCCATGCCAGAGTGTCCCATTGGAGTACCCCTGCTCCAAAGCATCAGAAACATCTGTACTAAGAGCCATCCTGTGGGTCCGCTGGGAATTCAGTGCTCCTCTGTCTTCCACTAAAGAAGGTGAGCAGCTCTAAATATCTTCTAAAACATATTTTTCTTTCCACTGTAACTGAGATACACTGTCTTTCCATTTTGTGCAGGGCCAGAATATATGTTATTGATTCTTAGTGAATAGCTTCGCTGAGCAGAGTTTTGCCTACCTTGCAGGATAAAGAATCCAAAAAGTAGGGCTCAAAGATGGTGGAAGATGTTTTCTTCTAACAAAAAGGCTATAAACAAGCTGTATGATATCTGTAACACCTTATTTCCTCATTTGCATCTGATTCCTTCCTCATGAGAAAATTTAGAGAGAACTTTGTTACTATATTTGTGGTGAAGCCACACTAAATCCAGCCAGATATTCCGCTCAAGGGAGAAATTCAAGGGGGGGAATGGTATAAATTGCCAGCAAAAGCAGAACTATTTCAGGGTGGTCTACTTAGAACTAACTTGTCTGCTTGTTGATTATGTTGTTGACAGTTGGCCAAGATTTTTTTCAGACGTACCTAAAGTTAGCTCAAAAGGTCATACTTGGGAATGAGAATAAATGGCCCAAATTACATACATTCTGTGCTCTGGCAGCTCAGACAATAATGAAATAAGCATGCTGCTTATTCATCTTCCTACATGTTTTGAAAATCTTGACCTCTGGTTTTCAACCAACTTTGATGCAGTCTCTGTCTACTCGACAGTGCTTAAACTATTCCGTCAAGAAAAGAAGTAAAGCTCCACACACGTGAGACTGTAAAAGGCATAAAAATTAAGGGCAAGATGAAGCTACTTTGCCCAGAACAGCCAATCCAAGAGCAAGTTGCCAACATTCCCACTTTTTAGATGCCGGCCTGCCAAGACAGGAAAGCCTCTTTCAACTCTCCCTAAAAAACCCTAGTGTGGAGGGTGTTAGCTTCACCCTTTGGTATCATGTTGTTGAGAGAGCTCGCCAGAAAGCAAGTGCATGGAATTACATGGCGAAGGAGAGACTGAAGGATCTGAAGCACAAGTGATAGGATCACAGTGGGGTAGCTCTGAAGAAGCTGGCACAGACCCAGCGAGCTCTTTGTGGTAGTAGAGGAGAGAATTACTACAAACCCTCATCCTCATTCCATGAGAGCAGTTAGTAGCTGTTAGCTACATGCAGACTATAAAAGGAGAATGAGAACTGGCCACCTTCAGCCAGAAGAAGAATGAATAAAATGCATTAGGTCTCCTACATATGAAGAATCAGAAATCTATACAAATAAACTATTTCTGCAACAAGGCACCGTGCCAGCAGCAACAAACTGAACTACTAGTCTGCTCTGACAGCAATGAGAAATAGCAGCTACTCCGAAGACTTCACCTTAAAATTGTAACAGGAAAAAGTGCCCCAAATCTGCATATGGAGTTCACTGTCTGGCTTTTTGTAGGAACAAAAATATTTTGGCCGTAGATAGATTAGTTTCTGGGTTTGGCTTTCGAGTAATTGAAGGAATCAGTCAGTGATTTAAGAGGAGTGGATCACCCAAAGTCCATACACGGCTTGGCTGTGTTAGCAGAGCTTACTGCTCTTATCTCATCTCGCTTGATTTTAAAAAGACTAATTATCAACATGGCAAGGTACATGTAGAAAACCAAAAGGCCCAATTCTGCAGTTCTCCTGTTTGCATGAGCCTGCAGTAACTCATTTGGCTGAGTGGTCAGTAGAGAACTGATAGGAGATAAGGATCTGACCCCATCTGGATAGTCTCAAGGCAATTAAAGGACAGAGAAGTAGGGCTTCCATTAATATTAGAAGCATTTGTGGAGACCAAAATCCCCCTTTTACTGTGAAAATATATTTAGATACATCTGTGTATTAAAAATAGAGAAGAGACTCCCTATAAATTTACGCACACTGAGCTGAACTTTGTGGTGGGTTGCAGTCAAAGTGAACAGTGGAGAATGGGAGAGTTGGGAAGAATGGATTTCACCAGCCTCCAGTTAACTGCTCCAATTCCTTACTTTGTCTTACATCTTATTTCACTCCTTCCATCACTCCATGTAATTTTCTTTTGCAAATTAATCACTAGGAAAAGATGTACATTTTGAACAGGATGAAGTGGTGCTGTCATACTCCTACATGGCAGAGGAAAATTGTCCAAACTCAGCTCAGAGAAACTCCTGATTGCTGTGATGAGCACTGAAAACACCATCATCTGCACACTAAAGGGGCTCTATTTCCCCAGTGCTATCTTTGAAATTAATTTCATACAAAAGGATTCATATAACATGAATAACGAGTCTATGCAAGAGGAACAGCATGGACATCACCCACTATCTTTAGTTTCTTTCTCATTCTCTGTGACTGTAGACCAATTAATCAAAATTCCTGAGTATGTCTTTCACTTTGATACTCCTAGGAGCACTGTTAAGCCTCCTTCCAAAGGAGGGCACACATTTAAGATTAACTTTTGTAAGAATTCACTGCGAAATTCTCACAGGCAGCCAAAGGACTTTTCAGGCTTGACACTTGCAGATCGGATATCCTATGATTTGCTTGGTGAGACTGTTCTGAATGGTGTCCTGTCATTTATGGATCAAGTATAAACATTTAATCATAACTTCTCACGTGAAAAGCTCCCACCACTTCCTCCTTCAAATCCCTCTTTAAATGCATTTCCTTTGAAAGGCTTCCAATGTTCCTCTGCTCACCAGTAACATCTGCACCCATTTTATGGTAAAGTAATATCAGCAACTTGTGCCTAAAGTAGACTTTGCGTTGCCTGCAGCAGGACCCAGTCTTCCATCTGTTCACAAAGTGTATATGTATCTTAAGATCATCCCCTTTCCTTTTGCCCAAAAAACAACCAGAAACTGATATAATCCAGGATGAAATTTTGATGGCAGACCCTCCAGCTGGGTCTGGCCAGTGGAACAGCAAGAAAACAGCAGAATCTTCCAACCAGTTCCTTAGAGAAAAGAAAAACGGAAATATTTTTATTGCACATAGAACACTTTGAAGCCTCACAAGTACACTTCTCACACAAGGAATATCTGCAAACTTTATAGAACAGAAATAGCAAAAATTAAGCTATTTCTCATTATGTTCCCTGTTCTAGAAGGCATACTTTTCCTGGAAGCTTAGGACTTATCAGCATAAACTTTCTGATCAAGAACAAGTTTTTCAGCTTACCCATTTAAATTCAAAATGTTACTTTATCCTTTCAGTATATACTTAACTTCGTGTCTTCTCCCTGCAAAGCCCCTCAGTTGGCTTATTGGTAAGGCTGACGTGGAGTTGTGCCTCATTACTGCTGACTCCCACAAAAATACCGAATGCAGCATGCATGACTCCTTTATGAAAGGTTCCTTGGAACTTCAGACTTCCACTCCCCACACCTCACTCCTGCCTCTCATGCAGCTGGTTTTGCCATGGACCAGTGCCTTGTTTCCCATGCCAGATGGTAGCTGCCTACCATGCCAGGTCTGCCTTCAGCAGAGGCAACAAGTGGGATCTGGCAGCAGCAGTGATGGAAGCTCTGTGGAGGAAGTGACTGACGAGTATATGTCCTCTAAAATGACACTTCAAAGCATATACATTTGTTTTAGGTGCACAATAAGTATATCCATAAGGGGACAGGTGGCCCTAAATGCACAGACAATTGAGTCTGACTGGAAATTGAACTATTTATTTATACAATCTTCTGGACTTTTAATTCTATGTATTCTATGTATTTAGATATACAAATAAATGGCCTCTTTTTCTGCAATGCTGAGAACTGCATTTACTAAATATGGAAACAGGGTATCTGAAAATAAACACACAAGGATGAAGACATTAGCCATACTTTATAAAATAGGGGCAAGAGAACTGCAGCAACTTATGTGTCCAAAATGCATGTAAAGAGAATCCCTTCTCCCATGCAGCCCTCAAAGAGCCCTGAGCAAAACTAGAGAAAAAAACAACCCTCACAAAAATTCCCAGAGCTGAGTGAACATGTCAAGAAAGGCACAGAGAAAAGATTGCAAATGATAAGTGGGCTCCCTGCAGATGAATAACCATTTATGTTGCCAAAGGACAATACAAATTTGACATTGTTTTACTAATTTTCACATTCTTCGTTTTATGGCAGCAATCATCATAAGCCAGCAGAAAACAATACTATCTAATGGCAAATGAACAACATAAGCACTCATGACATCTCCATTCAATGTGCAGGGTGATAAAGCTACAAGGCAGCTGGAGTTTTGCTACAGCGACAAGAAAATATAAACACATAAATGGAGTTTTCAGTTAGTCTTCATATTTTGGAAAACCTTCAACAGACCTGCAGGAAAAGCTTTTCCAACACCTTAGTTTTGAACTGGAATTACCATTAAAACTATCGGGTTTCTTCCTAGACATAGAAAATCTCCTTACTTGAATTCCCAGGTGTATTTCTAATTTCTCTGTTTAATTACATCCCTGAATTTTTATTTCATTTTATCCTGGAAGGTTTTTGTCAATATATGTCGAAGTCACATTATCAAGTGGGCTTAAGTCTTCCACATGCAGAGACACAGATCTTTTTGTTACCCAAATCCCAGCAGTCATTACTGTAGATCAGAGAAGCAAATTCCTGGGTGAGTAATTTATATCAAACTAAAAGGCAGTGCCTTTTTTTTAAGTGTTAAATTAGTTCTCCCAAATTACTGAAAACTGTGAGTTAGGTTTTCACTCAACACAACAGCCTTGTACATATTTCTGTCTCAAATGTCTCTTCTAAATGCCAAAAAAAAAAAAAAAAAAAAAGAAAGGCGACACGGCTCAGCGTCTTCTGAAGTATTTCTTCCTCCCTTTCTGTCTCCCGTGGCGCCCGGTGTATTCCGCGTACAGCAGCATCTCCTAGTGGCCGCCCTGCCTCTGCTCCCTGGGAAAGGCAGCTAAGGGGGAAATTTGTGCTTCCCACCGTTTCGCTACATTTCTGGTTGCTTGTGCAATGACAGGAATCCGATGGGACCAGGTATTGCCAATAAACAGCAATATTTCCCTTTGCTGAAGTGTAGGATGCCCCCCGAGTTACAAGACCTGGCAATCTGAGGGTGATAATCCTTCCTGATGAAAGAGGCAGGGTGGACTTTGCTGAACAGCCCTGTCCAAGGGTCCTCTGTGAGAAGAGTTTCTCCAAGGCTTGAATTTTGTGCTAATTCATACCAGTGTAACACTACTGAATTCATTGCTTTTATCAGATTACATGAAAAAGGTGTCTACTTACTTTCTGAGCAGTTAATAATGAAAAAATATATACCCTGCTCTGTCTGGGAAAAGTGCTTGCATGAAGTTATAGAAGTACTGTGGATAGTTTCCAGGTAGGCAAAAATTTACAAAGAACTGGGGAAGTGCTTCTGTACTTTCTGTAGAGAGCACACAGAGATGCATAAGATTTCAGCATGATAGATTAGAACACAGCAGATAGATTAGAACCCCTGTTAACATTTCAGCTCTAATCTGTAGCTATCAGGCTGGAGTTGGGTTCATCAGTGTGTGCAGAGCCAAGCACAGTGTTTTCAGCACTCACAAGATGGGTGTGACCCTCTGAGTCGCTGGACACCCAATGCATCCGCTGTGCCATTGCCACTGCTGGGCACAGCACAAAAAGCCCATATTTGAGAAACAGTTGCTATTCAGAGTAGTTTAAGCTCCTGCTTAGCAACTCTTGAAGTCAGGATTAAATGCTTAATGTCAGGTACACGTTTTGGGGCTTTCCTGAGTCAAGTATTTGGAGGGGAACTTGCCCACTGAATTCATTGCTAATCCTGGTCATTATATCCATATTTGCAGTGCCCCAATCTGCAACTGTTTGGAGCTTCAGCAGTGTTTAAAACAGACTAAGTATTCAGTCTCCAGAGGTCAAAAAAGAAGCAAAGAGGTAACACTGAACTTGTGCAGGAGTGCAATCTTGCACAGTTTCCTGTTTTCTGCACAGATAAATCAAAGTGCTTTTTTTTTTGTTGCATATGGGTTTTGATCTTGGCTCCACTATAATTTCTCTGGCAAGGGAAACATCATACAGCAGTAACAAAGCCATCATTATTTATTTATTGAGCAGTCTCTGTGTGATCGACATTTACAATACCTGGAGGGAGACACATGCCCTGTCTCAAGTGTCTTGCAGCCTGGAAAAACAACACAGCCTAAAGTCATTGGCCAGACAATCAGAGCCAAATATGTGAATCTCAAACAATTCACCATTTAAAAATTTTGGGGTTTTTTTACAGATTGATACAAAAAGTCTTGGAAGATGAACAGTATTGGGGAGAAAATGTAGACTGATTCCACTGCAAATTAGAAAAGGCAGATAAAATGCTTTTTTTCATTGCACGTAGAAAGACTAAGTACACTTGAAGAGCCAGGAGATGAAATCTTCAAGAGGATTGGATATTGATGCTCCTTAATAAGTGGAATTAAAAAAAAAAAAATACTGAAAATAACTGCATATCTCTTCAGTGTGAAGTAAGAATTATATATATGTTAAGTGTTGATATGATGTTGAAGCTGCCAAAACTCTTCATCCTGTCTGCCTCTCTCCTTACCCATATTGTATTCTCCCAGGTAGGTAAATCCCATCTAAATCTAAATCTAAACTAGTTATCTTGTCTTTCCTCTAAGCCCAAAGAACACATTGCAGCACAAAGGGAGCAGGATTATCTCTGAGGTCTTTATGAAGTGGAAGGAAGCTGCTGCAGAGATTGCAGAGCAATCAGTTTTTTCTGAACTATTGTACAGCCTGTCAAACTAGGCAAATAAAAGCCCCTGTATACTATTAGTAACCAGTTTCACTGGTGATGTTGCTTCAGTTCAAATATTAATCCAAATTTGGGACATCCAACTGATTCTCCTCATATATGATTGCCAGTAGTCCTGCCCTTTTGTACATTGCTTCTGACATTCTATATGCTAATGGAAGGAAACAAATTAAATTCACTAAATCCCACATTATATCTTAAATTCTGAAAATAAACTATCACCTTTTAAAAAATAATTATTAAAAAATATATTTAGTATTGTTGCCTACTACTTGTTGAAAGTCAGTGCGTTTTCTATTTGAAATCCTTAAGAATTAATGACCTCAGCATATTAAATGTGAATCCTGGGGATAGTTCCATGTCCAAAGCTAGCAGAATCCTTCTTGGTAATGGCTCCTGCAGCTGGGAAATGCAAATACCTGGAACTATTCTCAGAGGGCAGTTTATCTATGTCCACGCTGTGCTTGACTAGGACTTTTCATGAATGCATTTACTTGGGAAATAGTAAAATAAAATCTGTGACCACAAGTTTCTCAGCTGCTCACAGGTCACCAAGGAGTCAGAAAAAGAGGTCCCTCAAATTCTCTGCTTTCCCCACCCAACATGTACATAAAGTTTTTGGTCCTGTGACACAACACTGATGTATAAAAAGAAAGCACTGTTCAAGAAGAGCAACAGAAGTTGTCACAGCTATAGGAAGTTAAATTTTGAACACAGCATGAAATTTTGAACAGGAAGGCTCAGTTTTAACCCCAATCACCCTGTTCACATTCATCCTAGAGATGGGAAGAAAATAGTTGGAAAGAAAATACACTGTTGTATGATGGCATTCACAGCTTCCTGCACAAGCTCCAGGCTCTCAAGAGTGAACACATGAGTACTTCCACTTTCAGAGACCTCAGAACATATCAGGTTAATTTATATCTTATAAATGTAATCCCCCACTCTTAGGAACAGGCAGACTCAGGGAATGGGGCCTGTCCTGTTAGTTTTTCTGGCAGTATTTTGTCCTCAGAAACTACACAGGAACACATTCAGACATATGCTTAATATCCTTAATCCAAAAGGCACTTAGACACATGATTCATTTTGGACACGTGTTTCTGAAGCAGAAGACTTGTTTAAATACTGAAAGGAGTTCAAGAAAATTGTTGGTTTGGTCATCTGGCCAAAATGAAAATAAATTAACAGATCTTTTGAATGGTCCTGTTATGAAAAGAAAAGATTTTTTGATGTCAAGGAGGAAAAGGGTGATGGGAGCTGAACTCAGTATGTATCATTTAGTTGCATTTCACAAGCTACCAGTCCTTTCATCACATTTCCTTATATTACATTCTACAGCAGTCAAAAGGCTAAAGAAAGAACTTGTGAAACCAAAGATATTCAATCACATCTCTTAATGGTGTCAGGCCAGAGATGCCTACTCTGCAGGTAAGTAAATAATTTGTCAGCAAATGTTCATCTGCTTCTAGAACTGATCCCAAATTGAGATCTCAGTTATAATGAAAGCAATTTGGTAGAGGTCAGAGGAGGAGGAAAGATGGAGATGCCTCTCACTATGAACTAAGAAGCAGTGATGTCTTGCTGTCCCAAGTCATATCAGCCATCTGCCTTATAAAATAATGCCACAGAATTGTGCTGCTTCTGAAAAGAAAATGGTTCCCATTTGTCCTTGCAGGCATGATCTGCATCTGCACTATTTCTTGTACAACGTGAAACCACACAGCACAAGCTGCTCTTAAAAGATAAGATGGCAGAGACCTACTTTCACTTCTTTTTAAAGCAAAAGCATCACACCAAAAGTGAGGTAATCTTTGTGTATGAAAACTTACATTCTACGTTAGAAAAATACTTAGATGTAGGCACTTTATTACTGAAAGGAAGTAATTTACTTTTATTGTTATTTTTATATTTTTGTGTTGTGGGATCATAAATGTTGCAGTCTGAGCAAAAGATGTGCTAAACAGAGGTGCTCCCCCCACTGCTCCCTGTTTCAGTGAATTGGAAATTATAGTGTCACCATTTATTTCAATAGAAGTCAGTGGTGTAAAAATAAAAGGTGAATTTCACCCATGATGAAGAACAAAATTAAATTAGGAGGCAACATCTAGAAACAAGCTACAAATAAGTAAAAAGCCACCATTCAAAAAGCTCAAAGTAAGATTGGGCTGGTAAGGCTGTCAGAGCAACTCTAAGTACAGGAGTATTTTTTTGGATGGGCAGTTCACATGTCTGAAAAGATTATAAATAAACATGTCTTTCTCCATGAATACTGCTACTTAACTTGTGCTTGGAATGAAACTGATCATCACTGTTTAATTTTTTTCATGCATATAATGTTATAAGAATCAATCTGTAAGTTTTCAATTAATCATGTTTATTTATTCTTCTGCACATTGAAAATCACTCTCCATGTTCCCTTTGCTGAAAACAATGCTACACTGCTACTCATGAAAAGAGTCTGACCTTAAATAAGTAGTACTTGATGGGGTACTGCAACTGTAGAGGGAAAATATGTCACTTTATAAGATACCTTTGAGTAATGTTTCTTCTACCAGTGCAGAGCTTCATGCGCCTCCTCCAGAGTTAATCTCACAAGATGGCAAGGCAGGCAGTGCAGAATGTGGCCCTGTCAGCCGCTGTTCTTAATATTTATTGACATGACAAGCTTCCCAAATACTGCCAAAACATCTTGTGAGAAGAATTTTTCAATTAGTTTCAGAGGACAGCAGTCTCTTCAGATAAGGAGAGATGCAATTTCAGGTTCTTACGTTGTTTCAAATGTACACAGAAAACCAGAGTTTCTAAAGTGTACTGTGAAGTCCTTGAGGTTTACAGCATTAAGCTGCTAATCCACAGCATGGTACTTTTAAGTGTGCTTCAATGGTTTAATTATCTTCTATTTCAGTTTTGGATGGCTTGATCTACAGTTCAATGAGCCTAACTCATTGCCGTTGTTCAGATGAGAAACCCTTTGAAGCCAAGAGTATTACCATGTGAGACGTGCAATGTGCATTAAGAGTGGAGCCTGTGCAGTCATAATGTAGAGGAGGAATTGTGTCTTCTGGTTGGGTCTGTGGGATTCTTACTGCCTATGTAAAGAAAGACACATTGGGAAGCAGTGACGTAGACATCCAGAAAAAACATTTTTGGACACAAGTTCCCATATTTGCAGCACATTTCTCTTTCAGAAGTAACAGGAAGCTTTGCTTTGGGGGCAAACAAGCATCTGGAGCCACAGGAGGAGGGGAGTTCCAGTGGTTTAGATGAGTCATTGTTCCGTCTTAATGGAAAACCTATAAAATATCAAACTTCCAAAGAGTAAAAGATCTTTCAGGGGTTTATTAGTTTTACAGGTCTCATAAAAATTACTGGAAAAACATAAAAATTTAATAGCTGAAAACTGAAAAGGTTTCATGATCTTAAACTTGGCCCGTTTGGATCACAGCATCACTACAGCTCTACAGCTGGGATATGGCACATCAGCTGCAGAAATGCCCCAGAGTCTCTTGCTTTTGTTTTGCTGTCCCCCAAGGTCACAGTAAAGCTTGTGGCTAGAGTTCCCCTGTTGGAGGAGATGACTACTAGAAATGGAGAAGCTCCCTCAGGGACACAGACCTGTGATGGACGTTGCACTTTGCTGTTACATAGACTGTTAATATGGGACAGCCTGTGACTTGGGAGTTCTGTCCTGTTTCAAGATTTTGTAATGTTACATGTTTTTTCTTTATTTCGCTGCTGTGTGACACTTTGTGTATCCCTGCTGGAAACTTCTATCCCTCATGGCCTGTAACCCACCCCTGACTGGTCCCTGCCTGCAGCAGGGTACCATTCCCTTATATGGTATATACCTTCCTCTCTGTTGCCAGTTTTGAAGGATCTTGCCTTGACCCAGCCCCCCGACCCTATTTAAGTTGTAGCAGTGAGAGTAAAGCTTTCTCTCTGTGCTTGCTTCTGGCGGCACCCACCTCACTCCCCGGAGTGTGTCCCTTTCTTTCCACGCCCCGCCTTCCCCTCAGGGCCGCGTTCCCCTTTGAACAAAATTTCATAAAAGTATTTAGATCTCTGGCTGTAGCTGAGGTTCTTCCCTGGTCATAGCTTGCCTGGTGATTTCTGAGTAGTGTTGCCATAGACTGAAGTTTGCAGCTGATGAAACCTCACAGCAATATTACAAGTTTAGGTATAGGTGTTTATCTACACTGTATACTCAGGAGGTTTACCAGGCATAATTGCCAATCAGGAGAACCAATTTAAGTGAGAATTTGTGTCACATATCCAGATTTGAAGAGGTATCACAGAAATGATAGACTAGACTGTGAACAGAGATAACACCCATCATTAGGAGTAACAGAATGGAACAGCTACTCTGACTTTTAGTCTCAGACACAGAGGCCATAATGATTAGCTACATCCAGCAACAATCAGCTGTAGCAGTAGAGTTCATTGCCTTTGTCCAAAGAAGAGCCAAGTCATTCAGTTACATCATTTACAGCCACTCTAGGAAGATGGCAATTAGACTGCTGTTGATACCAGGGTAGTCAAAGGTGGCTGGGTCACCACCATTAGGTTGGTAGTGGCAGACTCCTTTATCCTAAAGTCTGTGTAGGTACTGGTAAACATGGTGTCCAAATACAGTGTGCATGTGTAAAGTTTTCCTTAGAGCTGGTGAAAGCACAGCGAGGTAGGTCCTGCTGCTTTTTGAATCTTTGCTATTACAGTTAGAAATACCCCAGAAAAACAACAACAACAAAAAANCACCCTAAAACATGCAAATTAAGCATAGCCCAGTCTTTTGTACCCTGCTGGAATACATGCCAAGTGCTTCAGATGGACAAAAGGAAGTCCTGCTCATTGCTGAGACACAAAACTTCTCTACTTCTCTGGAGTTACCTGGATAATAAACAAACACAGAAAGTAAATATGTACTTGTGTTAGAAAACTGAGTGGCTTCACAACTGATATCTCATTCTCTGGTATGTTTTAGACATTTGAAAGATTTTTATTTAAAGTGGAGCATGACTACCCTGAGGCCTTTTCTATTAATTAGCCAGCTGCAAATGAAGTACAGCATAGATCTCATCCGGCAGATGCAGGGATATACCCTTCAGCCAGATGCAGAGGTCATCCAAGCAGAGGCACACTTCACAGTGACATCAAGAGTCTTGATTTGCCTTTCTTCTTCTGGAAAGCAATAACACTGCAGTGACTACAGGCAACTTATTCAAATACAGTGATGCTAACACAGTTTGGGACTTCTGACTGTGAAAACATGAAGCCTTACTATTTTGCACTGAAGTGGCCCAGTTCCTTGTTAGAAATGCAAGACAATAATTAGAAATTTATTAGGGAGCTCGGGTGACCCGCAGCTATATTTTGTTGATGGAGATTATAAAAGCACCTAATTTTATCATTCTTCTTCTGAAATGCATGACAAAGCAGAAGAAGCTTGGCTTAGTTATGTTAAAGCTCAAAATTATTTCTAACTCAGTTTATAATGATTTGTTCCCAGAATTTTCTCCTTGCAAAAATAACTTTTTCTTTCTAGGTTTGGACATTTAATGCCTCTTTTATCAGATTATGGGTAACAAGATGAACTTTCATATTTTGTTCTGAGAGCCCATATGGCAGAGGGGCTTTTTTTTATGTCATTGTTGCCTCCACCAAAGGTCAAAATAAATCTATTAGTAATTAAGCCTCATCAACTGGCCAAAGAATTTACTACTCCTGTAATAAGCTTGTTACCAGACTAAGTGGAAGCAATGGCCTAGGTGAGAGAGCTCCTGTGTTATTTGTTATATGGTAGCATAAACAGTAGACATTAATACTCATTTCTTACTAATGCTTTCAAATTCATTATAAATGAGGAAAACAAAATTAATGGGTTTGAGTTCATGGCGGATTCCCGTTAGAGCCTTGCATTCTAGCTGCCAACACATCTGGATCTCCTAGGAATTAATGGGTTTAACCACAGTGTCATTGTTGTTTGTAGAAAATAATTGATTAAGCTGTGTAAAAGGTTTTGTAAAAGCATTCAAAACAATGGGAAAACTCCCAGTTGCCTCCTCTTGCTTTTAGCATAATGAGCTAGAACTCCTTGTGCTTGATCATAAATTGATGTGTAATTTTCACAGATTGTGATATAGGATATATTTATCCTATAAAAGTAAAAAAAGTTAGAGAAACAAGACTTCGGAAAGGGAAAACCTTTGTCAAAACACAGATTCACATGCCTTGCATGCTGTGATGAAATGTAGTATAAGGAAGCAGTTACACATCTTCTAAAATACCAAAAAGAATGAAAAGTCAAACCAAGTGGTTGTCCACCTTTCTGAATTATTTTGCTGTCATTCATTCATTTCTCACAAGTACTTTGTGTGGGATGGAGTAGGTATTTCAAAGAAAGGGAAGCATGAGTTACAAACAAAGAACAACTTCGACAGCAGAATTTGTTAACTGCCAGAACGGTATAGCACTGGAAGACACTTCAAGAGGTCATTTGCACCAAAGCTGGTTGACAGTCTGATTCTCAAAATGTTTGTGCAGCCCCAGTTAAGACTCCTTCAATTACAGAAATGCCACACCAGTCCTGTGTCACCTAGTCCTTTAGTATCTTAAAGTAATGTTTATTTCTTAATAGCTTGTCTGAACGTTGCTGCATTTTGAACCCATCAGTTCTTGCCCTACCTTATTATATCATAAAGAAGAAACTGTTTCTTTCAGATATGGGTCTACAATCTATCAAAGGACTAATGGAGGCCTGTTCAAGACACCTCTACATAGTCTGATAGGGTGAGAAACTTTCAAATACAGTCAGTTCCTGCAGTACTAAAAGGTGCCCTGCATGCTTTGTAGAAACAGTAACAGTCAGAGCTGGACCATATGCTGAGCATACAGACAAAGTAATTGAAAAAATATTAAAACATTTAAGGACAGACATGCATAATAACCTGTAGGAAGAACAGCTTACAAACAAGGAAGGGGCTGATCAAATTTATGTAACAAGTAAAGACGACTCAGTGTCCTTGGACTTAGTGTTGACAATACGATCACTAGTATATTATCCTGCTTTCAACTTCTGTGCATAATCAATAAAATAACTTGAGTAATTAATTCAGTTTTGAATAGTGTCTGAATGAATGTCAGGTGAATATAGGTGACAGAAACAGATACACAGTCAAAATTAATATGGTTTAACGTGTGATTGTGTGGAAAATTGAAGGGAGACCCTTTGTCAACAGTAGCCAGCACAGGAGGATGTGCTGGTTTTGGTTGAGAATAGAGTTAATTTTCTTCGTAGTAGTTGGTATGGGCTATGTTTTGGATTTTTGATAGGAAAAATGTTGATAAAACAGGGATGTTTTCCTTATTGCTGAACGGTGTTTAGGCATTTTCTGCCTTTCCCACCACCCCATCAGCAAGGGGGCTGGGGATGCACAAGACACTGAGAGGGGACACAGATGGGACAGCTGATCCCGACTTACCCATACCACCTGGCATCATGCTCAGCATATAGAGATGGGGGAGTGAGAAGAAGGGAGGGAGGGACATTTGTGTTCGCAAGTAAAACATTAGGGAGCTCTCCTTTTCTGGAGGTGGCTGAACACCTGCTGGCCCATGGGAAGTGGTGAAGGAATTCCTTGTTTTGCTTTGCTTGTGTGCACAGGTTTTGTTTTAACTATTAAACTATCTCAGCCCATGAGTTTTCTCACTTTTGCTACTCTGATTCTCTCCCCCATCCCACTGGGATGGGCTGGGGGAGGAGTGAGTGAGGGGCCGTGTGGTGCTTAATTGCTAGTTGGGGTTACACCATGGCATGGCAGGTGCTCTCCAACACTTGCCTTCCTATTTAGAGACTATCTAGTACATGTTCTGCACAGGGACTGAAAAGCCTTGCCTCATCTTGCCTTGTCCTTCCTTGTGAAGGCCCTTCTGTCTCTATATATAGCACATACCCACACTGGAGAGAGAGAGAGAGAATACAGTGTGCACTCCCATCGCAGAGGGAAAAGCCTTGTCTCAGCTCACCCCATCTCACCGAGGCTTTTCTGTCTGTGCACAGAGTAACTACAGACTGAGAGTTTCACCTCCCCTCACCTTGTGAGGCCTTTCCCCTGTGCGGAGCACACTCATTATCTCTGTGTGTTCTACGGTACGTATATTCCTGAAATAGCGTGTTCTACCTATACAGACAAAAGTCTCACTCAGGCAAACTGATGGGAAGCGAACTGTACGTGTTTATGTCTGTGCCCCGAGGCTGGGGCACGGAGCGGCCTCACAACATGGCTCCGTTTGGGAGGAACCACAGTGGGCCACCTGGTCCAACCTCCCGGCTCAGGCAGGGTCATCCTAGCGCACACTGCGCGGGACTGTGCCCAGACAGCTCCCGAGTGGCCCCAGGGAGGGGCTCTCTGGCCGCTCCCTTCCCGGTTTGCCCGCCCGCACGGCACGGAAGGCCCGCGGCGGGCGGAGGCTGCGGCAGGGGGCGCTGTGGGCGGCGGCGCTCCGGGCCGCGGCGGCGCTCGGGCCCTCCCGCGGCTCCCGATCCTCGCCCGGCGCCCGGCTGAGCATCGGGGCGGAGGAGGCGGAGGACGAG
>VXBX01006882.1:312368-357783 GCA_013400415.1 Scytalopus superciliaris
AGTGTCATCCTTAGCTCAGTTTTATTACTTTGAATATTAGTGGATTTGAATTCTGTGTTAGTGAGGTGCTTTGTCAGATTTTCTCCAGTATTTTAAAACCATTAAACAAAATACTGTTTAAAAAGAAAAATAGGGAGCTCCTTGAAAAACTTCTGAAGTTAATGGTATTTCATGGTGGAGCATAAAAATGAATTCTTTCAAGGACTGAAAGTTTAAAACTCTGGCCAAAAAAACTGATTCTGTTGAATGCAGAATCTGCAGCTGGACATCACAGAATGCAGGTATTGTTCCAGAATGGTACAATTTGCAGTAGACATATGAAAACAACTTACTGTTTGTTCAAACTATTAGTGTTTCTTCTATAGAAGGTTTTAGTTTCAATGCTTGTTAATTTTATTTCTGTTGGAGCTGTTTTGAAATCTATGGTTTGTTCATAGCAATATTTTTTTGTAGGGAGTAACTGTTTTAAAGGTGAAACAGTGGAGCTGACCAGACCGTGAAGAGATGGATGAGCAATATGTAGTCTTATTTCTGAACCATTCAGTGCTGCTCTTAAGTGGCTGATTGAATTAGTGCATGGCCTCAAGAAAATGTACTAATGTTACCCTTGAATTTAAAAGAACAAATTATTGGATTGACTGTGTTAGTGGTGTGTAATGGATACATGCTTTGCAGTTACAAAAATAAACACTGATCCACTGTTTCTGTTACACTTGAGAAATACTGCAGGACTTGGGTTTTTTGCCAGACTGTAGGCATCAATAGTTAAACCACATTCAGACTCTTTCTCAGCCTGTAAAGCTGCTGATACAGGCATGCCCATGTGGACATACAAACTTGCACAGTGGACTGAATTGTGGAATTGATTTATCTGGAAAATTATTTTTTCTCTTCCATTTGAATCCTGGTTCAACCTCAGCACACAAATGATTCTGTATTTACTGACTGAGAAAGAGCAAATAAAGATAGCAACTGATAGCTAGGCTGAAGGAAGAGCTGGGAAATTTTATTACTACATTTTAAATGCTTTGAACCATTTTTGTTGTCTGTGGCTAAACAAACTGCCTCTGATGATATTTTATGTAAGTATTTCCCAGTGCAATCTTATTCTTCTCAGGTGGAGTAATTTTATATATAGTATTCTAATTGTTTGCAGCTTTAAAAAAAAAGAGTTAGATCTTGAAAATTATTTGCCAGTTCTTGTACATCCTTGTAAAGTGTCTGAGTACAATACACAAGGAACAGAAGGAAATTATGAACAATTTGTTAGACAGAATTTTTCTGAATATTTCATCCTCCCTGCTGTTCTCCAGGAGGNGAAATTCATTGTGTGCTTTCTCTGACAGTTTGTGTAAAAAAAATGTTGATACAGTATCCTGCTGTTACTCAGGGTGCCGGTAAGATAGTTGCTACCATTGCTCCTATGCTGTGGAAAATGACCCTTTACAATCCTTGAAATATAAATAAACAAATCATAGAAAGACTATCAGTCAGAATACTGTTGTCTTAAGGTATTTTTCAGTAGCAGTTCTGAGCAGTTACTGAGCACTGAAGGCCGTCTGTGATGAAAATGAAGCCTTCTTTATGTAGAAGAATGACGTGTTTTTAATAAAATCTGTGTGTTCAGGCAGGACTTACTTAGGAAACTTAGGCTGGCAAGAGTTTTTGAGAAGTTGTTTGATTTCTGAATTGTCTTCTACTTGAATCAAAAAAGTTGTGAGCATTGGCCTTTAATTGGTGGCTTTAAAAATCCAATTTTATGTATGGCCTTGCAAAGCCCCCAGAATGCTGAATTTATTAATACCAAACCCCCAAACTGCTGTGTGTCTCACATGCTAAGGACACAGAACTGCAACAAAGTCTTTTTCTAAAACTTTGGCAGACCCTGTCTGAAGTAACCGAAGTATTTTCTGTGAAGTTTCCTGAGATTTCATTAGAAGAAAATAAATTTATTTTAAGATGATTTTTTTTCCTGGAAGTTGACTGTTCTTGATGAATAATAGCTGGTGAGGATAATTTTCTTTGCTTTAGGAAGTATAAATAAAGTAGAATATAATTATCTCTAATTTGAGATTTTTCTCCTCCTTGGAGGTTTAAACTAGTTTCATCCTGCAGAATCGCTGTCTTCTAACTTTAAATGCTGTATTTCAGCAGAGCAGTGTTGGTAACAATCTGTCCAGGAGCATCATTATGCTATGTAAATAAGAAACTTTGTATTATTTAGGCTTTTTGTCTTTCTAGGTCAGCAGCTTTCTTAAATGTTTTTCCATCTTATTTCATCTGAAGTTGGTGCCCTTTGATTATTCTTAGTGCTTTCCAAGTCAGCATGGATTTCAGCCAGAATGCCTAAATTTTAGTGGACTCCTCCCTGAGGAGAGGGAGCTGGAGAAGTTCTGTGGGTATGTGGTATAGGTTTCTTTCCATCCTGGCACGGACAGTCTGCTTGAACAGGAGAGACTCTTAATTTCATTATCTCATGTGCATATGTCCCCTTATGTCACATCAGGATGTAAAGTCCTTGCTGCCCCAGTTCCATAGGAATGTAGGTTCTAATCCTGTAAATCTGCTAATATAGGTGTGGTTGAAAAAAGAGAAGGACTGCAGCCAGTACAGAAAGTCAGGGAGATAGGATGCTCTTGAAAAACGAGCTGCAGGGACGTGATACATCTCTTATTAGAAATTGTATATTATTTTGGGTGTGGGGGATGTGTGGCATGGGGGCTTGTGAGGGCAAAACATCAAGATCACAGCTGGAGCAATGAAAAAGGATGATTCTTGCATCTCTTCTTAAAGTTTGAGAAGATACTGTGGTGATACACTTTTTAACTATGACCTGTAGGTCTCACATAATAAATTAAATAACTTTGTCATGATGTATATGGAAAAACCATAAATTGCACTGCTAATTTGCTCAATTCTACAGATTCTCTCTGTAACATACCTTTTAGCTGTAGATATTTATACCTGATCTTTATTAGTGCAAGAGATGTTCATGGTTGAGAGGCATGAAAGGAAAACTTAAGTGCACATTGACAGTGAGAGGAGTTGAATGTGAAAAACAGAAAATACTGTGGCACTGAGAATTGTTTTTATATTTATCACAGCCTGACAAAACTCTTGACTTCTCATGACATCGGTTGATGAGAATATTTTATGGCCTGATTGTGTTTGTCCTGAATAAGCTGATGGGAAACATGTACTCTGAATTGGTCTTCAGTCCAGCTTTGTCTTGAGCTAAAATAAGGCATCCTAAATTGATCAGTACTTATACAACAGAGTACGCTGTTCTTACTGGCCAGAAGGAAAATAAATCAGTAGCATTATTTCTATAACCATAGATTTTTTTCATGTGATGATAGTTAGCAACAATATATTCTTAAGTATTAACTTTGTCCAAATGCTTCCTTTGATCTTAGTTATTTATGGCTTTCAAGAGCTTTACATAGTCATCAGATAAAATTTAACATGTAATTTTGCAGTTTGGATTTTTGTACAAAGAAAAAAATACTTTTTTTTCTTGGAGTTTAAAAACTTTTTCAATACCTTTAAAGGATCCTTGTACATTTGAAAAATATTGGATAACCTTTGAGAATAGATACTAGTACTTGGCAGTAAGTTATTTGGCTTTGAACATGTGACACTGACATTGTAGCATTTAGCACTGTTTGCAGCAGTGCTGCAAGCCTTGCTATATTGACTTGAAATCTGGAAATTACCATAACCCTACAAAAAAACCCACTCTGCTATAAAACATGGGTAAGCATGTTAATGTGGCAAAGAACTTCCCATGTTATAATTGCGTATCTTGCTTGAGAAAGCTGCGTAGCTACTCTAATAACATTTCTACTGAGAGGTGCCGATGCTCTCGTGGGAAAACTGCACGACAATGTGTGGAAATGGAGGTTATAGCAAGTACATTCCAATGAAAAAGCACATTTCATTTAAAAAAAGTATGTACGTTGGCAAAATACATAGTTTTTGATAACACTTGTGTAAAAGCTGTATGTATGCTCAAAATTGTATTTGAAAACTGCAAAATATATAAAAGTTCCATTAGGGAAAATGTGTGCTGTTAATTTTAACTGTAAATAAGAAAAACGGAAGGATCATTTTAAGCTGCCTCTTCTTCTTTACCTTTCAAAGGAAACCTCAACCTGCCTATAAAGTTCCTTCAGATGTCATCTCCATTATTTAAGGAAAAGTGGGGACTGTGTAAACTACACAGCTCTGTGTGCAGAGGAAGCAAAGTTAATATTGCCTGTGCATCCCCTAGTGAATTCTGTAACTTAAATGAGTACAAATGGTGAATTTTGTTCTTGCTTAATACCTGTGTCTGTTTACTGAGTATTATTGGTCAAACCATTTCCTTTCTGTTCTTGTTTTTAATAGCTCAGTCTGTCAGGGTTTTTCTAGAAAGAATCATAATATGATTTTTTTCAGTTTCTAAGCAGAGTGACCCTTAATCAAGAGCTGGCTTAATGAAGTTATGTTGTCCTTACCTGACAGAAGTTTAAACTGAACTGTGTCAAATCTCTCAAAGCATTAATCTGACTTTTTTTTAAGCAGATTAAATCTAGTCCAGATGTCTTAAAACACATCATAAGTTTTGCGGAATGCTCAGGGTTGATTGAAGCAGGTTGTTTGAAATACGGGTTTTGTAATTGAGTACCAAAATTGCAAAGTGTCAGCACTGTGAGTGAGGCAGAATACTAGTCTACTACACAACAGAATTTGAGCTTTCCTGCCTGTGGGAGGAATATTGAGGGGGAGTTATTTCAGATGAACCACATTCTGCTTAATTGGGAACAGTAACTTGTAAAAGCATACAGTTGTTTGTATCAAAATTTAGCTTCTGCTTAGTCTGGATCTTACTACATTATGCTTTCCTTTATTCCATTAGTTGTCAGAGCAATTTGTTCGTTATAACAGAGTTTTAGTGTTACAGGTATTTAATTTTTAAAAGCAAACAACCATTCCATAGATACTGGTTTGAAGGCATCTCTCTTTGAAGTATTGTATTGTTTTTTGTAGCTACTGTGAAATCAAATGTGATTGCTTGTGTTATGTGATTGTCTGTGTAAGTACATACAAAGGGTTCCTGCTTTCTGCTGTTGTTTTCAGGTGGCATTGATTCTTCACAGCCTGTGCACTCCGTGAGCCAGAATGTTCCATTTAGCAAACCTGGGGTTGGAACATCTGCTTCCTCTGCTGTGGTCTCGTCAGTAAGGTCACCTGCTCCCAGCCTTTCTTCACAGCCACCATCTTCACCATCTGTTACACAGTCACCAGAGCTGGCCCTTCAGGAAGGTACTAAAAGGGAATGGGAAGTTACAGTACAGACTTCTGTTCTGTTCCACGTGCACACATGAATGCTGAAAGTTTTATTGCTGCCTTTCTATGTTTGTCTGACTGGAGCACATCTCTTCTTCTCACCAGGCTTCCTTATTGTTCTTGTTTTATGTCATATTGGTTCTAGCTTCTCTTCGCACTTGTGTTTGATTTTCCTTGGCTTGTTTGTCATGTTGGCAGTCTTACATGTCTCTTGCTCAAAAGACCCTTCTTTTAGTTCTCTTATTCTTCTAAAAAGCTGCTCATTACTTTTAACGTCTTAGAGGAAGGTCTTAAAAGTAACTTTTGTAATTAGTCTGTATTGAAAAAGGAAGTGTAACCTAGCAATTTACACTCAGAAACAGTGAGTTTGAGTATTAAATTCAAACTGATAGTATTGGCTTATTCCCTAGTTGTAATTGCCCATGGAAAGCTACTGCAAGAGTTCTTGAGAGAAAATGGAGATTTTGCATAAGCTCTATCCTATTCTGATCTTGGTAGTGCCTTGACAAAGAATCACTTGCGTCTTGAGCCTTCGTCAGTCATTTTAATTTTACACTGATGTTTTGACTTACCTATTGATTGTTTCATGTTTCTGTATTTAGTATTCCAAATCTAATTTACTGCAAAATTAATATATTTTTGGCTGTGTTCTCTTGGTTTAAAATTTCAGAATTTTAAATTCTTACAGATAAAGAGCTCTGTGTGAGAAGTGGAAGTAGGCATTAAATTATCCAGAATCATGTGATATATGTAATGTTCAAAATAATTCTCAAAAGCCTGGTGTGTGGATTGTCACTGCGTATTTTTTTATTCTTAAATTTCAAAATTCTCTGACATGAATATCTAAATTACCCCTTTTCCTCCATTTCCTCCTTATTCTGGTGGAATGGAGAATATAAGCTGTCTCTGGATGATCTCTGTATATCTTACAGGCGAAAAAATAATTGTTCATTGCTATACAAAGTCCTAAGCACAGTGTACCATTTTAAGAAAAAGTCAAGTTTTGGAACTGTGGTTCTCGCACAGTTTTATTGTTGATTTTGGTCCTAGGCAGAATTTGTATTGTAGGTATGCTTGCTAGAAAAAAAGTATGGCTTCGTCTTCCAAAGAAATTGCAAACTGATGTTCTCTTGCAATACTTTTTTGTCAACAGTTAAATGTGGTAACTTTATTTGTGGAAATGAACCTACTGAAAAAATAGACCACATATATTGAATATTTGTCTGGGTTAGAATTCCATGTCTGTTTCTGAAAAGACTAGATGGACTGAATTTTTTTATTTTTCTTTAATTATAGAATACTGCTGTCTACGTGAAAGCATTCTGAAAAACCAGTTGGAATTCATTTTTAAAGTGGATTTCATTGTTTTAGGCTCCTGTTGGGGAGAATTAAAAAAAAAACCCTAAAAAATTATTTACTTGACTGTGTTCTAACAGGACTAAAGCCTTAAAAGGTATTAAAGCCTATTTATTCTTACACAACTATCCATACAAATTTAATGCAGATAAACTAATTTACTTGAAAATGGCATCATAGGCATAAACTTTGAGATTTGGTGTCCTGTCTGGATATTCTTTGTAGACTTCCTTAAGTTTTATGTTGGTGAGTGGAGCTGATGAGTAAAATAAATTAATCTAAACCAAAGAGTTTAAGAATAAAGAAGAGGAGGGGTCATTTTGTAAGAACTCCTATCTCTAAAATTAAGATCTTCATGCTGTAGTAAATTTGATGAGAATATGAGGGTTGTGAGTAGAGACTCAGTTAAAGAACTTCAGAACATAGCATGTGTTTGCATGTAATTATATCATTTTTTGTTTTGACGAGGCCTCCATTAGGAAACTTAAACCACATCAAATGTGCACTTTATGTTTTAAAATCTTCCATGATATGGGTGATTGAACTTTAAATACCTAAATAGTTGGGTTGTTTCATAGGCAAATAAGTTATTATACCAGTTTGTCTTCTGTGTCCTCTCACGTGTATTTCTAGGTGTCTGTAAATTATAGTGGAATAAAGCCTTAGAATGTAGTATTATTATATTACATGTATACTGGTCACAGGATTTAGAAAGTTCCGGTCCCAGAAATTTGTGATGATTTAAATTATATGGTTGCATTTTAAGCCAGATTTATGGAATAACCTGACTCAAATTATTTCAAAATGAGCTTTTTTCAGTTTTAAAAGTGGGAAATTTTAACATCATTGGCAAATATGTAGAAGCTACTAAGCAGAACTGTGTTGTCACAACAGAAAACATGATTAGGCACTTGATGGCACTTAGAACTGCTGTCTGCAGTCACCCATTTCTGCCTTTCAGTTTGTTTTCTCCCCTGTGTTGACCTATTGGTAGCACTGCTGGGCAATGAACTAGAAGGGGAGACTTCTCCACCTGAGCATGACTTTTTCAATTCAGACATTGGGGGTTTTTTTGTTTTTTTTTTTTTTTTGTCTGAACAGTTTTATTGGCACAACAGAGGAGTATCCTGAAGGCAGAAATTTGTAGTACTGTTGGCAATAAAAATAAATCTACGCAAACTCACGAGGCTGATAAGAGTCAAATGAGCCCTGCTTCCAGAGGATTCATAGGCACATAGCTCATGATTCCTAAACTTCTGTGTCAGTAGCATATGTTTTTATTCACTTTTTTTTCTGTAGTCTTTGTGAACACATGCATCGTTTATGTATGTGTTCAGTAACTGGAAAAGGGAGAATTTCAGCAATAGAAAGTTATTTTGTTTTTTTCAAAAAAATATTCAGAAGGCTTTGCAGTAACATGGATAGAATGACTCATTCAGTCCTTTTCTCTTACCTGCGCATGCTTGGAATTTTTGCATTGTCATGCGCTTTCCAGGTAGATACTCTTTCTTTCTTCTTCCTGTCTATGTAAGTGATATTTATTAGAGACCTGTCTTTGCACCCTCACACTGTGTGTATCTTCTTTTCCTTTGGCTCTCTCTGTCACAGTGCATTTCTTCTCATCATCCTGACTTCCTGACTTTTTTTCCCTTTTACTTGCATGTTAATTACTTTAAGATGTTTTTTTTCTCCTTCACAATATGCAGTTGTTCTATCCTATTCCTCAATACCTCTCCCAGACCTGAGAAAAGACAGTCACCTTAGCTGTAGCCTGTTTTTGCCGAGAAAATGTTTTTCTTGTAACCTCCTTAACAAGTGCATCCAGTAAACTTCATAATAGATGGGACTGAAATCACTCAAATTAGCACTGTGTTTTAGCAGTATGCAAAAGCTGAAGCACCGTATCTCCTCAGTTGCACTTTGGAATGATTTTGCCTTCACTGTTGTGACTACTTGAATTATGGAAAAACTTGATTGGAATTGTATGAGAATATGAAAAATTTTGAAGAGCTTTGATGAATTAGGGTATTCTCTTGCCATAGCAATGCATTAGATTGCTAAGAGACAAATAGCGATCGCTTGCATTTATTTAGCATGTCATTGCCTGACTACAAACATATTTAAAATGCCTACTAACCCTGCCTTGTGAGAAGAGAAACTTAAGGTTTCTTGGAGATGCTGAAATTGCATCATTAACAAGTCATGTAGGAAATTATAAGGCATTGCTGCATGCTTTACTCTGTTTTAAAATAATGTATTTATGTGTTGCTTTTGTGTATTGTTCACGTATGTTCAGAGTAGATACTGTAAAAACAAACAAGTGAAAAAACACCAAAAAACCTAATAGGTTATGCTTTGGAGGTGACAGCAATAATGGTTGTTGCATTGTCTCCAGATATTAGAAGTGGATAGTGTATTTAGATGTTTAAATGTGGGTCTACAAGCCTGAATTTAGGCAATAATTTAAAAATAAGACAAACCAAATTTTCCGGTTTACCTAGGTTAAATTTCCCTGATTATGTTGCACTCTCTGTATGTGTGTTTGTACTCTTGCATGTGGCAACAGCAGTGTATTTCATTTATTTCTGGCAATGTTCAGAATTCCAGCAGAACTATTTTTGTCCTAAAAGGGGCAAGTGTGCCAAGAAAAAGTTAATACTAAACATTTTCAAAACATAATTTGAATTTATCTGGAAATAACAAATTCATTTCTATGTATTAATTTAAGACAGTATTCCAGTGGACAGACTGATATAGGAAGTCTCTATGTGTTTAACTTCCTGACACACACGCACATACACGCATACGATTTTTTCTGCTAACTTCCATCTGCTACTATACTTTGCTGAACTAGCCCACTAAAAATTGCTTCTAGGGTTGTAGATTTAACGTTTTGCATGTTGGGATTTTCTCTAGAATAGCTAATTTCTCTCACTTTTAATGCAGTGATTTGTGACTTTCGTTTCTTGTCTTTCCTGTCTGTCTGACTTTATGTTTATGCTTTCCACTTCACAGGCATGCAGTATGGTGGATATGTTAATAACCAAGCTAGCTCTGCACCAGCTCCCTTGTCATCAAGTTCAGATGATGAGGAAGAGGATGAGGAGGATGAGGAAGCAGGTTGGCTTTAGCTTTACACCAGTATCTTACTCTCTTCTTACTCAAAGTTCTCTCCACATTTCAATCCCCTGAAACTTTTCCTTCCTTTAAGACAAAACATCACTCTTGACTCATCCATGTATCAAGTTAACTAGGAATTTCCCAGCTGTTATTAGTGTAGTAAAGAAAAAGGAGTTCAGTAGTAGCCAGCAAATGAGTCTTTTTTTTTTTTTTTGTCATATTAATATCACATGTTTTATTGCTCTCACAAAATAATATTCACGACTTGCAGGACTCACATATGTTTAATATTTTTGATTTGCAATGGGTTTTAAACTCTTAACTGAAGCTAACTAGCTGTAGAACTTAAACTGGTAATTGCTCATTTTAAGCAACGAGAGGCCATTTGTATCATTACAGTAAACAGTGTTTCCCTTGCCCTGTGCATAGGGAACTCTGATAATTAGGTAGTAAAGTAAATATTGAAAGCCAGTAAGTGTGCTTTTTATGGCAGTAAATTAATCTGTGTTGGGTTTTTTCTCCTAAGGTATATCTCTATGGTCAGACATATAGATTCAGTTTTAATCTGCTTACTTTGTAGGAAAACTTAAAAAAAAATCAACAACCCTTTTAAGAAGCCATTTGTCATGATATTTTGAAGTGTTATGTACTTGGTTGCAGGGGTTCTGCCTGTGTTTTGTCAGAATGGCCTGGTTTTGTGAGTTTAATGTTTCTTGCTACCTTAGTTTCTTGAATTAGTAACTTTTTTCTCTAAACTTAAAGAAGTCTTTACTGTCTCTATGACTGGTAACAGTGTAACAAGCTTTTTGAGATAAGCATTAGGGTACTACTGATGTTGATAAATTGAAGTTATAACACATACCTTTGTGCTGCTACACTACTCATGTTTGTGTGTTCTGGCTTTTAGTATTGATTTGGAATAGCAAATTCTGTAGCTTTTCCTTTAAGTTTAAAATTCATGTTGTAACTAATCAGAAAAAAATAAGTGCCGTATAATTCAGTGTTTTATTAAAATAATTAAATCATCTACTAGAATATTCTGAAAATAGCTTGGTGTAGTCATACTAATTCTATGAAGAGTAGAGCAAAACAATGATGACATCCAGGTCATAATTAAGAGCAGTGTGTAAGGTTCCCATACCAAGGTTTCTGTCAAAGGATATGTCAATTGTTTTGGGGTTTTTTTATCAATTGTAACCTTTCTCTCCTTACTTTGTTCCCTAAACAAAGTTTCATACTTCCTATCATCTTTCTCTCTTAAGTTCTGTACTTCACTAAAACACATTGCCTTGGAAGTATCATTGTATTTAAAGTGTATCTTATGGAAAAGAGTGAAACGGCACCCAGGTTTAGTACATAGGCTTCCTGTTTAATAAGCAGCCTATCAGCAGGAGTTAATGTAAATCCTAAACAGATCCAGTAGACAGGTTTCTAGCTCAGAACTGTCCCAGTGGTTTTATGAAAAATAGGTGCTGGAATCCTGTTTGCTTGGGATTGTGTAGCTTCTCAATTTTTTGGTTAACCTAACAAAAGTATATTTTGGCTTTTCTGTAGTGGGACTTAATAAAGCTTTAAAAGCCCTATTCTTGCTCAGGGAACAAAGTAAAGAATCCTGTTTTCTTCAGTTTCTAGACCGGAAAGATAAAATCCTCCAGTTATGTTCTTTTATAACCTCCAGGATTTCAAAAAAAAAATGAAATACACAATGAAAATGTGAAAACTACAGTTGGATGAATGTCACGGTGTTAAATTTGATTTTAAATAATATATTATTGTTAGTGTCATGGGGGTTTTTAATAGTATCTGTTGCTTTCCGAATTATTTCTGAATATTACTTCTGAAGTATTTCTGAATGCTTTAAAGGCAAAATGCTCAAAAATAATCTATACAGACATGATGGTGCCAAGGCATTGCTGTGTTGCAAATATCAGTGATGTTACGTTGCATAAGCAGGAGTCTCCTTACTAGGAAATCTCAGCTGAAGGGCAATCAAATCTCAGATGTTCTGCCACTGAAGTCCTCCCTTGAAATACTTTCAGTTTTGCAATGAGATGTGTGGTCACAGTTGATCCTTCTGACCAGAACAGTATCAGTGAATCTTTTGAGTCTGTCCTGAGACAATATTTGTCATTCTCTTTTTTTTAATTCTTAAATAGACTCTTTTCTGTCACACTTCATGGTTTGGTGTGCTTTAAGTAGCAGATAAATTTAATTTTGGCCCTCTTTCCTTGGACATGTGCTTGAAATGGCATTGGAAGAGATGTTTTTAAATATTTTTTTCTTTGCAATGTTTTACAATTAAATATTCAAGATACTTGCATAGGTTGAACTAAAAATTAAGCTGTAAGAGTCTCTTTAGTGCTAACAACTATATGTGCCCACTGTGCTTTTTTTTTTATATCATCTAGTTAAATTTTGGTATTTACTTTTACATAGTTACTTTTTACTTAGTTACTCTTGGCTGAACCAAAAGTAATTGTTTGTTCTGATTGGAGACATCTTATCAATTTTAATGAAAAATAGAAGCTTTAGATTGAAAGGAAAACAAGCTGTGAATTAAAACAGTGCATAAAGGAGGGAAGAATTAAATACTTGACAGTTTGGCTTGAAGGTGGGGATGGTGCATAATCACTGAAGGTAATGGGAATCTTCAGTTGTTTGCTGTTGAGAAGACAGTAATGAATGGACTGTTTCAAAAATGTGCATGGCTTCAGTTGGTATACTCTAGAAAGAGCTTTTGGTTTAATAGAAAAGAATACATCAAGAAACAACTATTTTCATTGCTTTTGTCCTTTTCCCATTGATCTCTCTTGTTATTTGTTGGGTATGTGCTTATTTGTTTTCTAGTATCATGTTGATTATATCTTCCTCACTCTCCTTTTTGCAGTGGTTATAGTTGTCAAGTCTTAGGGCTGAAGCGGTGGTGTGTTTTACTAGCACCTTTCTCGACAGTTTCCTATCAAAGTTTTTAGATAAAAATTCTCAGACTCTTATTTATCAAAAGGTTGCCATTTCTGAAGTGTCTAACTATTTTCCTCCCTCAGCACTTGATAGCTCCTCTACTACAAGCAGTGCCTCTCCTGTTTTGAACAATTATGATGCCCTGGAAGGAGGTGGCTATCCAGGTAAGCAGTTTGTTATTGTTTATTTAAATACTTAATTGTGGGAGCTTTATTATTTCTGATGTTGTTTATTGTTAGTTAACAAGTAAATGAAAGGAAATTCCTATGAAAGGAATGGGGGAAATCATCAGAGAAAACATATATGCCTTTTTTAATCATTTCACAGTTTGAACACTGAAGTTGACATAACCATTTAATAAAAATTCCCTGAATCATAAGTCATACTTTTCCATTTTATTTTTGAGGATAGTGCTGAAAATATGCTAACTGTGAAAGCAGCATTTTTTTCTAGATTATACTGTATGCCTGATTGTGTTGACATTGGTAGCTTGTAGTAGTGCTTGACACATCACAGAAATCTTGAGAGACCAACAGTATCAACTTGCAGAGATGCTTGGATCAGGTCATCGTCTCTTTTTCTTCATTTAAAGAACATGGCTGCTATTTTGCTTATTTTTAGCTCTAAAAGTATCAGGACTGTCAGGTTGGTTCTAAATGAACCTACCAACTGACTACCTTGGTCTTGAAATTTGTAGAGCTGCTATAATGAGACCAAGTGGAAAAGATGCTATTCAAAGGACATTAACCAGTATTTTAAGTGACAATTTGGAGGGCCTGCCCCTCTGGCTCTTTTGCGTTGCTCTGGCCTCTGGGAATGTCACAGTAGTTTGCCTTAGTTTGATGTGTTCCTGTGTAAAGTAAGATCTCTGTCAATTCAAAAGCTGCTGTTGCTGTCCAGGTAGAGTCTAGCTTAGCAGTATGGGTAGCAGAGACACGGCTGCAGGATTGCAAATTCTAACTTCTCACCTAATAACTAACCAAATGCTGAAGACATATTCTAAAAATAGCTTGTTTCTTCTATTTTCCTTTAAGATTAACAGGGTCAATGTTAAGTTTCTTCAGTCTGTTGATATTTTTTATTGTTTGTCTGGTGGTTTGTATAGTTAGTTTCTTGGCAGTTGGTTTCTTGTTTCTTTGCTTGCCACTTTTCCCAGTGGATTTTACCAAGCTTAAATTCTTCTGAAATTTAGCTCAGATTCGTAGGCATTTCTAAAGAGTAGTTTCATCTCTTTACAACTGTTAAGTTGTCCATGAATTCAGGTCTGTCTTACTTTGTTTGACTTAAAAATAGAGGAACTAATCTGTGCTGTAGGAATATACAGGAGAAACTTGAACCAGTTATAAACTGCAAAACAGGCTATTCATGCTTAGTTTCTCCTCTACCATTTATAATACTGTCAAAACATAAGGCTAAGCTGACCAAACTGTTCTCCAAATGTAGACACAGCTTTTAATGAAGTAACTGTAGAATTATAGAATGATTCTAGCCTTATGTTTTGACAAGTATTCAGAAGTGGTAGAGCAGAGACTAAGCATGAATGGTCTCTTCTGGTTTATATCAAATGTATATGGTGGCATAAAAGGTAGTTCGAAGAGGTTTTTCTTTTTTTATTCAACTGAAATCTATTTTTTCCAAGTTGCCTCTTTTCTTTTTGTAAAGTAACATTTTGTTAGTCATAACATTTTGTTAGTCTGTGGTAGTTTTCCCATATATATCATCTCTGTCAGTGTAATTGCACTAATCTTCCTTGCTAATTTCTTTTTTCTGTGCAGAAAAATGACCTGATGGATAAGGAAAAAAATGGAAATGTTGTAAAGCATTTAGGAGTTTACATTTAAATTAAGAAGGAAATAGTAAGTATATTCAATACCTGTGGGATTTCTTTTGTCCATTCAGATACACGTTCTGTGACCAGCAGCCCAGCTCCTGCTCCATCTGTCCCACAAACATCCAAAGCTTCAAAGCCCTTTGGTTATGGATATCCAGCACTGCAGCCTGGCTACCAAAATGCAACACCACCTACTCCTGTGCAGCCCAGTAATCCAGGACACCATCCTGGTTTTCAGCACTATCCACAGGTTTGTATTTTTAATTTAAAAGTTACTTCATGAAGTCACTCGCTGGGAAAACCTTTTTCTGCATGATATATTTCTCCTTTATTTTTATATTTTCTATTCTGTTACTATGATTTCTGAGACAACAAATGTTAAGTATAATAGTGATGTCATAGCTCTGGATCTAAACTTACTGGAAGTCTTTAGAATGAAAATTTTAAGTGTGCCTCCAAGTAGTTAGGCTTCACAAGTTTGCTTCACCACTTATTAGCAGCATCCACAGTTTCAAGGTTTGGTGTTTCAAAGAGCTTGACTTTATTGATAGGAAACCATGAAGAAGCATAGGGAAGTACTTGATCAGCATGTATTTCAACACTACTATAAGCTGTAATGTCAAGGGGACTACAAGAAGTTTTAATGTTGTTATTTAAACATTATTATGTGTTTATCTGTTTGTCATGCTCTTACCTCTTTCAGCAATATCCAGGTGTGAACCAGCTGTCCTCTTCCTTAGGAGGGTTAAGTCTTCAGAATTCTCAGCAACCAGAAAGCTTGAGACCAGTAAACCTTACACATGATAGAAATATTTTGCCGGTGTCTTCAGTTCCAGCACCTGTGCCTAACTTGAATTCTGATCTTAGGAAATTAAACTGCAGTCCAGAGTAAGTGTACTGTGCCTAGAACAGCATCTTACATTTTTGAGTGACTAATAATTATTTCAAGTGTCATAAAGGTCTAAACTGACTGCTGACTTTAAATCTTAGTGGTAAGTTAATAAAACCTCTTTCACTTTAACATAAGTTTCTCCTCTGCATCCTTACACAAGTGTTTAAACTGTCCTGGCATCAGAATACATTATATGCAGTGGGAGTGTAGCTTATTTCTTTATATTTTGGGAAGTCTGTTTAATTTTCAGCTTATTTATCCATGAAAAAAAAAAATTTTTCTTAAGCACCTTAATGTTATGCAGTACATTCTATACAATATTTCTGTAATATTGCATGTGATTTTTTCCAGAGAAGTATTATGATCATGTGTGAATACATTGAATAAATTATGACTGTATTTTACTGTGGTAATTCTGCAATCATGATGTATCCTTTCACCTCTAATTCATTAAGTAGGATTGTCAGCTATCCCAAGTCAAGTGCAACTAGGTACAGTGAAAAGTGCTATTCCTCAAAGATTTTATTTGTAATTCCAAACTAAGTATTCTTCATTGCCCCAAAGTGACTCAGTGTCCTTACTGCTCTAATGGCAACACATGGTCCCACCAGAAAACAGAGGGTCTAGAAATCATCCTTAAGTGTGGAACACTTTGGACAGCACTATTTGTGCATTGGGTATTTTTAGTGTCTGTTAAACTAGCTTGAAGTCCATCCTCTGTGTTACACAAAAGAAAAGATTTTGACTTGTTTTCTTATATAAATACTGCTTTCTGAGAACTAGTAAATACTGTATTCCTTCTGTAGTTCATTCACTGGAAAAATCTTTGTAATAAACAGAAAAATACATTGTTTTCCATTGAGTGTTGTACCTAAAGCAGTTATGATTCTTTATTGCAAGTTAGTGTTGGCATATTTGCACTGCTTAACTACTGAACTGGGGAGGAGAGGAGTTTTTTTGTTCGTTTGTTTGTTTCCTTAGAAGACCTTTTTTAAATCTCATTGTGTTTTGGTTTTTATTCAATCACGTTTGCAAAACACAGGATTTCTTAAATTTCTAAGTTCTTTAAAATCAGATGCTAGCACAATGGTTTTAACATCTTTTAAAATTTATTTTTTCAATATAATGTTTTTATTTCCTTTCAGCTCATTTCGATGTACATTGACAAATATTCCTCAGACACAGGCTTTGTTAAACAAAGCTAAGCTTCCTTTGGGTTTGTTGCTGCATCCCTTCAGGGACCTAACGGTAAAGTAACTTTTTTTAAGTGTATGGATTTAATATATGCATTTGTCCTGTTTTCATTCAAACAGAAAATACAGTGAACTATATAAGTCCTGAATTTAATAGAAGTACCAAAAAAATTTTGGGACTTAGGAGAAGGGGGGAAAAAAGCCTTGAAATTGCTACTTCATTGAAATTCACAAGGGAGAAGCTTTGGAGAAGTTCTTCAAAAGTTTTTCTGTGTTGTTGGAAATCTTTGCTTGCCTGTGAGTCTCTGAAGCAGTGAATTACTGCTCTGTGTGTTGGGCTCACAACTGTCTGATACCTCTTGAAAAAAAGGTGTTTACAGAGCCCTCTTGAAGAGAGGTGCTCATGTTGAGTGTATTACTGGCCTGATAAATGCTGTCCATTAAAAGCAAGCACAGAATAAGGTTGAACCTGTATTTTTAACTGTTACAGAACTCCTCTCCATCTGATCTATTAATATTTATGTAAAACCATGAGTAACTTCTTTTTCTAACATGTGTGTTCTTTGTGTGAGGTTTTGCTGTCTGTCATATTTAGTCACTCAAAGTGGTCCAGTCTTTCATAATTCCTCTTCCAACAGTAGCTCTAATTTAAAGTAATTTCATTTAAAATCTTACTACACTTTTGAGTGTGAGAGTAGATTAAGACAATAATTAAGTGTTATTTCTTCAGATTTTAAAGGGGAGGTTGTTTTTAATAAGGCATCATAATTACTCTGTATGAAAATAAGCTGAAAAGCTAAAAGGAAAGATGGTTGAATATGTAGTCTTATGAAGCTTTTATGAACTATACTGCACAATGATGTTTTTCCATAAAATGTATTATATACCTTTGTGACAGCTTTCCATTTTCTTTTTAGCAATTACCAGTAATAACATCAAGCACAATAGTAAGATGCAGATCCTGCAGGACGTATATCAACCCTTTTGTTTCTTTCATTGATCAAAGGAGGTGGAAATGCAATCTATGCTATAGAGTTAATGATGGTAAGTTTCTGTACAGGAGATGCTTGCGTTTTTCTCTTTCAAGCATTTGCATAATATTAGTCTGTGGGATACTTCAGATTAAAATGTAGATTATCCAGAGACTTTAAAAAACATTTTAATTCAGATATATGGTTTTTTTAAGCAAGAGATTGTTTTGCAGTCTTCCAAGAGCTGAAGAAAATGTGTTTATGTCATGCTAATTACTTGTATAATGCAGTCATCTTATTCCATGGACTGCTGTTGCAATATGCAAATGGAAACAGCTACTACTGTCTGCAGTCCAGGCCAGTGCTTATGAGAAACAATATACAGATTGCTGCTTGTTGTGAAATGCTGTATTTGCTTTGGTGTTTTATGGTTGGGGACATATTGCTGTTTAAAATAAACCTTCTTTTCTTTCCAATTACTTAACTTTGATGTTGCTTGAGATTTTTGAAATGTTCCTTCATTTTATGTATCCTTAATGTGACTTTTTTCCCTTTGTGATAATTGAAATGTATCCACGTTATTTTGCTTGTAGCTGTAATAGTAGTTTTTATTTGCTGACAAAACTATAATATGTATTTGTGGGGGGAATTTTTTTTTTATAGTTCCTGAAGAATTTATGTATAATCCTCTGACACGATCTTACGGAGAGCCTCATAAACGGCCAGAGGTGCAAAATTCTACAGTGGAATTCATTGCTTCCTCAGACTATATGGTAAAAAAAGCTTTCATGGTAACTTCAACAGCAATTGCATGTTAATAGAAAAGCATTTGAAATTAATGTTGCATATTGCTCCAGTGGTGTGTATTAATTTTCCTGTGAAGGTCCTCTTAACACTAAAGAATAATTAAAATTCATATTTTGCGTTTTGGTTAATGCAGACATTCAGAGGTTTGTCACTTAAAGGCAATTCAATGTGTGTTGTTGTCCAGTTTAGTTTAATGTGGCACAGTCAGGTTTGAATCCGATGCAATGTAATTTCTGTCTTTCCCTGTCATTTTGGGGAGACTTTGAAAGACCAGTAATGGAATAACAAGCAAATCAATTTAGCTTCAAATTTTCAGTTAGTAATTTTGACAGAAATTATTCTTATTAGGAATCAGCTTACAATTGCTGTGATAGTAGTCTTGTCTCCAAGAAAGATAAACAAGGCGTGGGAAAAGGCCCTGTTCATAATGGCATTATTAACAATAGCAAAAATAAATTGTTCTGTTTTCTTTGAGTTGAAACATTGTGGCAGAGACATTTGGCAGTGAATAAACAGAGCTTGTTACACAATTGGGAAAAGGACATAGGTATAATGTTTTAGCCCTCTTTAATACATCGCACAGTCCGTGTACTGAAAGAACAGTGGGGTTTGGAAGAGTGAAGTCCATATCTTTCATCAATGTCGTGTCTAAGTTGACTGTTGGAAAAAGGGACTAAAATACCAAATGTTTTTTTAATAAAGTATTACACTGTATGTTTATTACAAGTAGCAGTTATTAACCACTGGGAATTGTGGTTAAGTCTATCCACACGTTTGTTAGTAAGTTACTTTTCCTGCATACTGTATATGTTGCATTTTTCTAAATATTCCATTTTCCCCGCTTCCCTTTCTAATGATTAATCAGCTTTAACATTTCTTTGAATATTATTTTTAAACTTTTTTTTATTTTTATTTTTTTTATTTGTAGCTTCGTCCTCCTCAGCCTGCGGTATATTTATTTGTTTTAGATGTCTCTCATAATGCAGTGGAGGCTGGATATTTGACAATAGTCTGCCAGTCATTGCTGGAAAACCTAGACAAGTAAGAATATAAACAACCTTTTCAAATCAGCTAACGTTGTTATGAACAATAGGAACTCACAATTTTGAAGAAAGCTTGCATATAGTGTCCAAACATCCAGTCTCTAAAAGACAGAAGTTCAGTTGCCTGGAATTCTAAAATGCAGCTTACATCTCTTAAAAAATAGAACAAAAAACCAAGCAAAGAACCCAAACCACACACACAAAAAAAAAAAAAAAAAAAAAAACAAACAACCCAAAATAAAAAAAACAAACCAAAAAACAGAACTGTAGCTAAACCATTACTTGATGTTCTTTTTGAATCACAAATGGGAAAGAAAAAAAAAAAAAAAAANAACAGAGCTTGTTACACAATTGGGAAAAGGACATAGGTATAATGTTTTAGCCCTCTTTAATACATCGCACAGTCCGTGTACTGAAAGAACAGTGGGGTTTGGAAGAGTGAAGTCCATATCTTTCATCAATGTCGTGTCTAAGTTGACTGTTGGAAAAAGGGACTAAAATACCAAATGTTTTTTTAATAAAGTATTACACTGTATGTTTATTACAAGTAGCAGTTATTAACCACTGGGAATTGTGGTTAAGTCTATCCACACGTTTGTTAGTAAGTTACTTTTCCTGCATACTGTATATGTTGCATTTTTCTAAATATTCCATTTTCCCCGCTTCCCTTTCTAATGATTAATCAGCTTTAACATTTCTTTGAATATTATTTTTAAACTTTTTTTTATTTTTATTTTTTTTATTTGTAGCTTCGTCCTCCTCAGCCTGCGGTATATTTATTTGTTTTAGATGTCTCTCATAATGCAGTGGAGGCTGGATATTTGACAATAGTCTGCCAGTCATTGCTGGAAAACCTAGACAAGTAAGAATATAAACAACCTTTTCAAATCAGCTAACGTTGTTATGAACAATAGGAACTCACAATTTTGAAGAAAGCTTGCATATAGTGTCCAAACATCCAGTCTCTAAAAGACAGAAGTTCAGTTGCCTGGAATTCTAAAATGCAGCTTACATCTCTTAAAAAATAGAACAAAAAACCAAGCAAAGAACCCAAACCACACACACAAAAAAAAAAAAAAACAGAAAAACCTACAAACCAAAATTAAAAAAAACCCCAGCTGCTGAAGCAATTTACATGGTGAGAGCTATCTTCTGTGCATGTGATTCAAGGTGTATCTGCAAATAATTTGCTTACTTATCTGCAAAGAATATTTAGCTATAAATTCTACCACAATGTTGATTGTAGTGTAGTGTTCCCCCTGCCAATACCATCAAAATTAACTAAGTTAAGAGGTTAAATTGTCCGGTTCTTGTGCTGAAATGGCTATGGTGCTGCATAATGGAATGTTGTAATCACTAGTGTGAGATTGCCTAGGTGAGTTGAGTTGTCAATTTGGTGTTTTTAGATCATGGTTACCTGGATCTACCTGTGCCACTTTCTGTCCACTTTTTTGCACTGGGACAGCAGGCATGGGATTGTTGCTGATGCTTTTTGAGTGAGAGTTAATAAGCTTCACTATATTCATGTCTTTTGACAACTAATCTTGTGAAGGCTTTGCCTTGAAAGTTCCTTTCTACAAGTTTCTCTTGGGGAAGTTGATTTTAGTTTTAATGAAGAAACCAGTATGTTCTTCCATTTATTGGTTTAGTCTTTCTTTGTTCAGTTTTTTATGGGTATTTTGTCAACAGATTCTCAGAAATGTGCTAAATTCTTTTAGGAAAGCCCATTCAAAGTCTATAGGAAAATCAGTATATCCAGTTCATTTATATACTTAGATGGTAACAACAATACTTGCCTCTGTTGGTTTTAGTCACTGTTATGGTTTTCAGCACTTGCTGATGTTTTATATTTTATTTGAGAAATCACATTTATAATGTCATTCATTGAAATATGGTCCCCATGAGCAATAAGTGTGTCGCATTGTAGAGACATTGGATTTTGGTTTAGAGTTGTTAAGTTCTCTGTAACTACATTAGTAAATGGGGGGTTGAATTACAAAAGAGCAGAATGCACTGTTTTCTATTGAAGAACTACCTTCTTCGATGTGTCAATATAATGTTTAAATGAAACTACTAAGTTCCCTTTTGGAGCAAACATCAATATATTAGTGAATGCTTATCCATAACACTTAGTCTTGTAAACTGTATCATTATCCCAGCTTTTCAGAAAATACTGAGGAAATATTACTTGTATTCATGTTTCAGATCTCCTTTCTTATGTTCTCCCTTCACTCCTGTGCACATGAGCTGAGTTTCTGCTAACGTCAGCAGGAGCTCTGAATATGTGTGTGTCCTGAGAGATTTAGGGCCCTAATAGTGTATTTTTCAATGTTTCAGGCTGCCTGGAGACTCAAGAACAAGAATAGGGTTCATAACGTTTGACAGCACTGTTCAGTTTTACAACTTGCAAGAAGGTTTATCTCAGCCTCAAATGCTGATTGTCTCAGATATTGATGGTAAGTAAAAAAGAAAATGGAAGCTGAATTTTTGGGAACCTTTTTTTTTTTTTTTCCCCCCACAGAAGAAAGATTAGAATCTCTCAACTATTATGATATTTGGTCAATGTTATTGAACGTATAGTGAATACATTTTTGGAAAATAGTTTTGTACTAACTGTAGATTAGGGGATGCTTAAAATGTGAATTTCAAAAGTTAATTTTGCTTTGAATAAGACAAACTTTGTACAGAGTATATTATTCTCTCTAACACACATATCAGAAAAGTAGACTATTTCATGGTTATGTGTAGCAGTGGGCAATGAAATATTTTGTTCTATTTTAATGTGGGTTTTTTTGCTTTTATAAAATGTTTTTTCCATTTTCCCTGCAGATATTTTCTTGCCTACACCAGATAGTTTACTTGTAAATCTCCATGAAAGCAAAGAGGTATGATTTCTTAAAATACGTAATTAAATTTAAAGAATTAAATATTCAAAATAGTTGTTCCTGTTAAACTTTGAATTCAAGTTTATCTTCATAATATGTAGTTCCAATGCTAGTTTTAAATTATAGAAGTATTACATGTTGTTTGTTTGATACATCATATCTTCTAAAATTAAAACTTTGTTTTCCTTTGTGTGTTAAAACTAAACTGAAATATTTGGTACAGATTGTGCCATTTCAGTTATGGCAATACAACTTTTTAGAAACAGCAGAAAATCTCAAGCTTGTAAAAATCTCATAGAACACCTTTCAATCTGTTCTGCAGCTGATAAAAGATCTGTTGAATGCACTACCAAATATGTTCACCAATACAAGAGAAACACACAGTGCATTGGGCCCTGCTCTTCAGGCTGCATTTAAGCTGATGTCTCCAACGGGTGGGCGCATATCTGTCTTTCAAACACAGTTACCATCTTTGGGAGCAGGGCTTTTGCATTCCAGGGAAGATCCCAATCAAAGGTCAAGCACAAAGGTAAAAAACTTCCTTTAATATTCATTTCATGAGACTAGGGACTGGCCATGTCTTTCAGTCTTGTATAGTTCTGCAGATCAACTCTTCCTTTTTGTTTATAGAGTTCACTAAGTTAAATTATGTCTATGTTTATGCATTGAAGATCACACATGTATGTGTGCTATTACTTGTTTCAAAGTGCATGAGCTATTTTTTGGGCCTTGGTTTTGTAGTTTTTCTTGGCAAGCAAAAGAAGCTGCAAACATTTCTGACTTGGTTAACATCAACCTGAGTTTTTGATCAGTATGGATATTTAAATTGTAGACCTAAAACATGATTTCTTGTTATTTTTATGGCCTTGTAGTTCCCAGCCTCCAGTAAGTGTTACATAGTTACATGAATGTTGATTTGTATGAGCACATAAATGTCCTTGAAAGGAGGATCATAACTGCTTGTAAAAGCAAACTTAAATAATACGGAGCATAAGGAAAATAATTTCTACAGGTTGTAATGCCTGTAAGCTGCTGTTTAAAGGAAACTTTCTTACAGTGTTTCGCTGCTGAATAGTATTTCTTTTGTTCCATGAAGTCTCAAAAAGCACAATTGTTGTCTTAACTCTTCCCTGTATTATTTATTCACTAAAGGTGGTCCAGCATCTTGGTCCAGCAACAGACTTTTATAAGAAGTTGGCACTGGACTGCTCAGGCCAGCAGACTGCTGTGGATTTATTTCTCTTAAGTTCACAATATTCTGATCTAGCTTCTCTTGGTAAGGAGTACCTCATTCCCTCTTTCTGCACTGTTGTCTTTCTTTGGAAGCACGGGCTACTTCAGGAATTCTTAAATCATTCTTGCAGTTTTGGAATTGCAACTCATGCTGCAATGGAATTGACTTTGAAGTTGATAACAGTAAAGAACAGAAATACTGTATTGGTGATACTGGACAACTTTTTCTAGGATTTCATAGTTTATGAGAATATATTCTCCTGCTCAAGAACAGGAAACAGCCAGATGGCAAGGAATAAACAGTGTTTAATCATGGGGTAGAATAGAGTTTTCATCTTTTGATATTAATCCAAGATTTGTCTCTGTGCACACACTTAATTTTGCCTCCACAGCATTAAATTTTTCTGCAAGCCCTTCAGTCTTAGCTGCCAAAGGTAGCGTGTTTATTGAGCTCAGTGTATAATTAGGTCTTTGTGTATTAGGGTGACTCCCTGCTGTCTTCAGTGGTCTGAGGCTGGCCAGTTCTCATTGTCTTACAGATGTGGGTCATTTGAAGAAAAAGATGAACATAGATGTGACTTGTGGAAGGCTGGACACAATTTTTGTGTCCTGATTCCAGGTTACAATTTTACCTCTTAACCATATCTTTTCTTCCTTCACAGCTTGCATGTCCAAATATTCTGCTGGATGCATCTATTACTATCCATCTTTTCATCGTAGCCATAATCCTGCTCAGGCTGAAAAGTTGCAAAAAGACCTGAAAAGATACCTTACAAGAAAGATTGGATTTGAAGCAGTTATGCGCATAAGATGTACAAAAGGTAAGTCTTAAATACTGATCCATATGGAAAAGTTGGTGTAAGCATGTTAACAATCATTTTGAATGTGCTTAGTCTTATTTGTATAGGGTTTAAAACAAGATTTATATTTAGACTTAACTACATGTCACAGCTTTAAAAAGTTTTGGTGTTTTCTTAAACCTAACTTGAGGGCTGTGGGTTTTAGTTATTGATAAGAGTTTTCCATGCTATTTTAACCTCACTTTGAATTATTTAATCTGCTTCTAGGTCTTTCAATACACACTTTTCATGGGAACTTTTTTGTACGATCTACTGATTTATTGTCCCTTGCCAATGTCAATCCTGATGCTGGATTTGCAGTACAAATGTCCATCGAGGAAAGTCTGACTGACACATCTTTGGTTTGTTTTCAAACAGCTCTTTTGTATACTTCCAGCAAAGGTAAATAAATTCAAATTAGTTGGCCAGTGGGCTGTTTCTTTTTATAACATGTTTGTACAGTTAGTTCCACAGCGTTTTGTTGTTCTCTATACCCTAAGAGAATCTTTTCAAAACTAGTGAGCCTATGTGGCAGTTAATCACATAAGAGAAATCCTTATAAAGGCTATTTTGATGGGATAATGTAATTCATCTTCATCTTCCACCTGATTCAGCAAGAATCCTGACTGGAAAGTTACATCCTTGTTATAAACAGTAACTTGTTTGGCAGGCACTTTGTCCAATTCATAGACCATGAGATTGGAACAAGTTGTTACTACATTGCGTGGACATTAAAGAATAGCAGCTAATTTCTGTGGTGGAAGATGCCACAAAATTTTTAGGTGGACCCATGTACTTCATTTGTAGGATCAAGACACTGTGGATGTGGTAAGCTAGTTTGTGTTGTCAACTTGTGCTGCTTTAGAGCAGAATTTGAACAGGTTGAGACAGGAATGAGAGACAGGGTTGCATCAATTTCCTGTCTGATATGTTCTTATAAAGTGGGTGCATCTTAGATGAGAGGAGATATGGCGTAGTGACCAAATCTGTACACTTCTACCAAGAGATAATGCATCGTGATTTCCACTGATTTCTGTTAGGTGAACGTCGCATTCGAGTGCACACACTTTGCTTGCCTGTAGTGAGTTCACTGGCTGATGTATATGCAGGAGCGGATGTACAAGCAGTTGTCTGCCTCTTAGCCAACATGGGTGAGTACAGACCAGGAAGATTCAAGTATTTTTTTGTATGTTCTTAATTTTGCCAGCCATTTAAATGAAATAGTGAATGAAGCCTAAGTATTAAACTGGAGCACATTGAAGCCTGAGAATGCAAAAGATGACAAAATCAAAGCTATAGCAAAACTGTGAACTGTAAGGAGCCTTCCTATGTTGTTCTCTAGAGTTTATTAAAAGACAAGGAATCATAATACACTTGAATCAAAACTCTCATTTTTGTATCACCATTGTGATTGTTATCTCAAACTTAAGCATTCTAGGGTTACTTAAGAAACAGTGATTCAGTTTAGTGAGTTTCAGGAGACTAAAAGGCAACTTCTGACAACAGTGTGTCCAAGATACTAGTTTTCTGTTCTTCCATTCTGTTGTTGCTGTATTAAGGGTTCTTATTTGTCCCATACTGGCAGATTGTAAGTAGCTGTTTCACAGACTGATCTCTACCACTGAATGTGTATGAACTCTGTGCAGCATTTTAGTACATACTATGTTGTATGTTAATAGTGAAATCAATTAGAAGGAAGAAACAGAACTTCTGCATCTTTTGAGGCTGGAATTAGATGATCTTTAAGGTCCCTTCCAACCCAAACCATTCTGCAGTCTTATGTTAAATGCACATTCAGTCCAGCAGGTGGCTTCCTCCAACCAAAGAATTTGCAGCCCTTGCTCAACAGAGAAGGGTGAAGCTGCATTTACACCTATCAGTTACACCATTGAAATAATAGAAGACATTTCTTGGGGGGGAGAGAAAAAAATCAAAATTAATTTCTGCAAATCTTATCTTGGATGTCAGACAGCAGAATTTCAGCAGTAGCTAAGTTATTTGTATGAGGTTTAAAACAGGATTTATATTTAGACTTAACTATATATGACAGCTTTAAAAATTTCTCTCAATGCTCCAAGAATACAAACTACAGAGCCAAAATTAGCTACACTATATTTTTAAGCATTGTAAAAGTGAGTTCTAGTATGGACAGTCATCTCATTTACTCTTAAAGAAAATTTAGGAGCACAGGTGTGGGTTTGGGGTTTTTTTAGACTTAAAAAATAACCCTGAATCACAACTAATATATTTTCAAAATCCAAAGGAACAAATGAGACCATCTCTAGTAACTTCTTCTGTCCTTCTAACCCAACAGCTGTGGATCGCTCAATTTCATCTAGTCTTGCAGATGCAAGAGATGCCTTAGTTAATGCCGTGGTAGACTCCTTGGCAGCATACATGTCAACTGCCTCAAATCTGCAGCAGTCCATGCTGATAGCACCAAATTCCCTCAAGCTGTTTCCACTCTATATTTTGGCTCTTCTCAAACAGGTATATATAATCTAGTGGATTCATAATTGATATTTAACTCATTTTTCTATTTCAGGAATTCTTCAGTTCTAGGTCAAGCAATGTCTGCACTTTTCTAAAATTATGAAAATTGGGTTATCATCTTTACACTTACAAAACTTTCATGTAGAAGATGACAATATTAACTTACTTTAAATTATTAGTGTCTGAACCATTTGTTTGATTTTTAATTTTTTACATTTTATATTGTTTCACAATGAAAATTAATATATATTGTTACAGTTAGCATTTCTCAGATTTTGGCAGCTTATTGGTGTAGCCAATAAAGCTTGTTAGAAGGTGCTTATTAGTACTTCTTCAATTTTATTTTATGAAGCAAAAAACATGTTAAACATTTTTCAATACATATACTTTGTACTTTAAAGTTCTGAAAAGAAAAATGAGTTTCCATGGAGATATAGTGTATTTTCTTACAGAAACTCAAGTGATAAAGTTTAAAAGTCACACAGAAGTAGTTACTACTATTTTTTTTATTTTGTTATATCTTTGTTTGGATTACCAAACATCATACTTTAAAACAGAACTTACTGCAGGGTTTTGTTTTGAATAAATCTCACAGCTTAAAGATTTTCATAGTTGTTTGTTCTCTTATGATGAATAAACCTTTATGCAAGTTTGGTGAGAAACCTAATCATAATCACTTATTTTCTTTGACTTAGTGATTACTTCAGTCTCTAATACACTGATTATGATTTCTTGGTACTTGCATAGGTAATGTAGTTAATGGTGGGGGAAAACCAGACCATGAATTATCAAGAAGATCAATGTAAAAGAAATAAGAGTATCCAAGAAAATAAGTTGTTTAGGGGTTGGGTTTTGTGGGGGTTTTTATTATCTTTATTAACAATAGGAAAAAAGTGGGATATAGAGAAACTCAAACAAAATACTTGTGGCAGCCAGTTTCACAGGGCAGTAACAGTTGTCAAGAGTGAAAATGAGAAATGGGGGCCCAATTGCATGCAAATTGTAGACAAACTGAGGAGGGGAATTTATTCTCCATCAGTAAGGAGGAAGAATGGATTATGTTTTTTTCAAGCTCTAGGATTCAGATTCTAGTGTATCTTAATAAGATGCATTTCCTTAGAAAAGCTTTGCCATCTTTGCTTGACTCTTTTAAAATTCTGAAATGCACTGTTTAGACGTGACACAAAATACAGGGCTTGTTTGAGCAGCAACACTGTTCTCTTACAGAAAGCATTCAGGACAGGCATGAGTACTCGCTTGGATGATCGTGTATATGCAATGTGCCAGATGAAGAGCCAGCCTCTTGTTCATTTGATGAAAATGATACATCCCAACTTGTACAGAATAGACAAGTTGACTGATGAGGTATGAACCTTGTTTATAGCATTTTCTAGGTTTATTGGCCTGTTAAAGCCAATGCTGTACTGCAATAACTTCAGTTGTTATTATAATATAGAGCAGAGAATTTTCCATAAATTATAAAACAATCAAGAAAAACATTTATTTTCAAGTTTTGAGTTGCAAGTACACTCATGTGTTAGGAGCAGGACTGTGGTATTACTTCATTTTGTTTCAGTGACCAAAATAATTCCATGTTTTTCTATTATCCAAAGAAAGCAGAGAAGATTGTATGCACTGGAAACATCTTCACTATGTTTTTGTGCTTTAGAACTGTCTGTGGGAAATGGCTGAAGTAGATCTGGTGGATGATTCCAGGTTTCATATACTGAAATCAGATAAAGTTGCCTGCAATAACAACCTTCCAGTGGCTTCTCAGACTGAAGTGGAAAAAACAGAATTGTACTTCTAGGTGCTCATGATCAGACTGTGAGAGTACTTCATGGATGAAACCAGATTTTATCAATCACCTTTTACAGAGGAAGCCTAGGAAATGGATGCATTTTCTTAATAGCAAGAAGCAAGATGGGATTTTATTTGAGGTCAAATTTAGTTATTATTGCAAAAATAAGAAGGTTTTTATGTACGTTGCTAACTTTGGAAAAGTATGTGCAGGAGTTTGGTTTCAAGTGTTGTGCAAGATTATATGGTAAATTGAGTAGTTTCTCTAGCAGGGGTATTGTTCAGCACAACCTCTGAGCTATTTGTAGTCTTGAAGTTTCTTTTAAGGTATTTCATAAATTCTAATTGGTGAGTCTAAACTCAGCGTTCTTCAGTGGAATTGATGAGTTAGTCTTTTTATACTCCTTCCAGTGTTTAAGAAGCCAGCTGGCATTGTTAAGGTTTTTTTGAGGCACTTAGACTGAAATGCTGTATTCACTGTGCATGTGATGTAAAGAACCATCAGTGTCTTTAAGAGATCCTGTTTTATTAGCAGAGGCTTTCAGATCAGTTATTGCTAGGATAATAATGCAAAAAATAGGGCTTATTTCACCTATTGAAATTGATTGGCAAACCACATTTTAAATCATATAATAGAGCAATAATCTGTCAGTACTACTTCAGTATAAAGTATTTGTAACAGAGACTGCTCTGAAATTTGTTTCTTTAGAAAATTCTATTATATACATTACAGAATTATTTGTTAATGTTTTTACTGGTTCTCTGTTCTCTTAACAGTGATTCTTGAGAGCATTGAGTAAATCCTGGAACTTTCCCAAGTGGAATTCAGTAGCTTGATTTTAATAATTCTGTATAAATCCCCAAAAACGTCTAATCTATGGCATTACAGTATGAAATTTTTTAATGGTGATCTTATTTTTTTAATAATCTTGTACTACATGGAGGTGTGCTTAGTGCATAGGCTGTTTTTCCCTACATTATTCATAGGTTATTTGATACCGGTTCTTAAGGTATCCAGCCTGTTTTTGTATTGGAGGGGGAGGCAGCATAAATCTGAAAATACTGGGGGTTTGGGTTGGGGGGAGGGTAATTTTTAATCATGTCAGTGCTAACAGCCAGATTGTTTAATCAGATCAGTCATAGTGCTCTGTGGAGAAGCCTGTGGATCACTTCAGGCAGGATCTTAAATCAAGGAACTTGCTGTTAATTGAACACAGTGATATAGTGAACCCTTACAGGGAGTAGCATTTGATGTTGTTCAGCTCTTGCAACATTTCTAGTGAAGTTGAATGCAAGGAAAAAATCAGTGGAGGTTGTTTGTAGAAAACTTAAGTGTCAACACTAGAATTCTTTTGAAATACTGACATCTGTAGCATCACAAAGTTACATAAGCAACTTGAATGAACTTCCATTATTATTTTTTAGGTAATAAAGTAGGCTTTAGGTTAAGTAACATTCTAGAACTGCTTAATGTATATAATCATTTTAGCTTAACGTGTATTTTTGTTACATGAGAATCCTCAAAATTTTACTAGAGATTAATAGTGCCTTTCCTGTTTTGTCTGGTTAAAGTTCTAGTATTATTAAGTATTGTTTTTTGTTGCAGAGTACAATACATGTAAATGACAGAGTTGTTCCTCAGCCACCTCTTCAGAAATTGTCTGCAGAGAAGTTGACAAGAGAAGGAGCTTTTCTTATGGATTGTGGTTCAGTAAGTTACAACTTTCCCACACCTTTCTTTTTTTTATTTTTTTTCAAAGGAAAAAGAGGCAATGCATGCAGTGTTATTAAAAGCAGTAAAATCTCAAAGATAACAGTGAGGTGAATCAGCATTCCAAGTAACCTGACAGTAATCTGTGTTCCAATGAAAGGCTTTTGTATTTTGATCCAAGGAGTATCTTTGAAACTTCAGATGCTGATTTTTCATGATAGACTAATGAGAATATACCAGGAGTTTACATTAAGATTTTTTTCTGGAATTAATGTATTTTTATTTTCCAAAATTTCTTTTAATGATTATTAAATTGCATATACTACAGTCTTTAACGAAACACTTCTCATTGTGAAGGAACCTTCTTGCCTACACACAAATAAAGTGGTTTTATGCACGAGTGAGAGAACTGTGGAGAGTGAACAAAACCTGTAGATACAGCTTAAGGTATCCATGGAAATTACACTAAAACACACTTAATTGGATAAAGCATTATGCTACTCAAATAGCAGTCTAGACAGTGCTTTGAACCTTGTATGAGTTCAGGGCTGAGTGTGAATGTCAAACTAGGTTTTATCTCCAGATGTCTGAAATAATTACTATAATATGTTTTGGTAATTGATCCTTTACTATGACTTGTTTAGATTGGGAAGTCAGTGTGCAGTAACCAACACAGTGATGTGACTTTATAAAATTTAAGGGTTTTCATTGGAGGAGGTAACATGGAAAGTTACTGCATTAACTAACTGTTCCACTATAAATGTGTCCTTCATCCTCATTCTTTCAGTATTTGCATGCTACCTGTATTTTTTTTATGTTCAATGATCTTACTCTAAAAATTACCAATATGCTAATTAATAAGTAAATGTGCAAATAATGAATATAGACATCTATGTATGAATTGCAACTGGAGTGCTCAAGTGATTGATTTGCATGAAAACTATTATTCTGATATTATTCCTATTACATCACCACTTGCCTCTTTCTCTAAAATGTATGCAAGCCTTTACTGAAACTGATTCTGACATCTTACAGGTTTTTTATATTTGGATTGGAAAAAACTGCGATAACAATTTCATAAAAGATGTCCTTGGATATCCAAACTATGCATCAGTACCACAGAAAATGGTAGGCATATGTGTTGAACTGTGTAGTGCTTATACTTGAAATCTAGATTTAATCTATTTATTTCTGTCTTTTCAGTTTTTAACTGTAACTATGAATTATGGGGTTTTTTATTGGATACCTTCTAACCTCTTGTAAGTTTCATAGGAAACCAGACAGAAGTAGTCAGATATTTTCAAGGAAAGAAGGCAATCTAGGTTAAATTTGGCCTTTGTGAAATGCCAAGGAGTTGCTCTGTAACATGTAGGAACTTGATTGCCAGGGGAAGATAAAGGCAAGAAGACTGCAAAAGCAGCATTTTGAAAAGATGACTTTTTAAATGAACTTGTTTTCTAAAATCTTTTGTACTTAAAACTTGGTTAAAGTTAAGGTGTACTTAAAAGCTAAACTGAATTAAAAAAATCTATATATGTAAATCCATGGTTGGTATTTTCTTACTAGAAATTGTGGCTTGACTCATGTACAGCTTTTAGATCTATTTCTTTTAAATGGTTTGGATAATAAAAGATGATGACTTCTTTTCATTTACCTTCAACCAGACGCAGCTTCCTGAGGTAGATGCACTTTCTTCAGAAAGGACACGATCTTTTATATCTTGGCTTAGAGACAGTAGACCTTTAAGTCCAGTTCTTCAAGTAATAAAGTAAGTATTTCTGTTACATACTAAGCTCTTATTGGCAGCTTGTGTTTACAACTTCTAATTAAGACTGATGACAAATGCATATATCTGGCCTGGAAGAAACTGAATAACATCATCTTTCCGGTTGATATAACGCTGTTATCTAAAACTGCTTAGTGACAAAGGTCGTCTTTGAATCTAGTGCAAATTCAATGACAAACAGTAATTTTCCTACAATTGGTAGGAATTAGCTTCATATTTCAGAATATACTAAAGCAATGGATGTCCTTATGATGAGTGGTGTTAGCCAGGTTAATTTCTGTTATAGCTTTTATAATTTCAATATATGCATATAAAAAAGATTGAAGTAAAGTAAGTAATTCATAGATGGTTTAATAATTGCACATATTTGTTACTGAGCTCCATAGGACAGCAATTGATTTATGATAGCTGAGGCAAGTTCTAAAGACTTTTAAAGCCATTACCTTCTTAAAGAAGTTTAAATTCTGTAAAATTATTATACTTGAGACTATTTTCACTTGTAGAATACTCAGTTTACTGAATCAGACAGGAGATTGCTTTTTAGAGAGCATGAGGACTTGTTCTGAGAAATAATGAGAAATATATATGAGAAATAATGCTGAAATATAGGACTGAAGCTCCTAAGCTGTTGGCATTATGGCTGCTGCTTGAGTTGCAAGTAGTTCTGAGAAACCACAGTAAATAGGATAGCTTTGCTGCATGCTGTACAACACCAGTACAGAGGACTGTGTCCCAGAAGATTTTTATTGGGGCAATAATTATGGATACTAGGTCTTTGACATGTTTACCTTGTCTGTTCTGGTGCCAAGTAATAAAATCTGGGAGGGAGATTGAGATTATATGTAACAAGAGATGTAATTTTTGCATTTTTTCATTGCCACCAGCAGTATTTGTTAACTTCTGACTTCTAAAAGAGAAGAATTTTTACATTTGCTTTTCTATGTTTCTACGAGATACTTTAAATACTGTATTTCACCCGCCTTTCTACCATTTTATACTTCTTTAAAAGATGCTGTTGTTTGATAGTATATTGCAAACTTTAGGTTTTTTCCTCAACTTTAGATTATTTGCAATTGTAGTATCTTTGGACTGAATCTAGATTCCAAAGGACAGTAAGGAATTTTTTAGATCTTAGGTCTCTGTTTGAATTTTGCAGTGGAGTTTTTGCTCAGTGTTTGATTTTGCTCAATACCTTTCTCTCTTCTTTCAGAGATGAGAACCCTGCGAAAACAGATTTTTTTCAGCATTTAATTGAGGATCGGACAGAAGCAGCTTTCTCATATTACGAATTCTTACTTAATATTCAACAGCAGGTTTGTAAGTGACCAAGGATACATAGAAGAAAAGTTCTGACTTCAGAGAGAAGCATGGTCCGAGAGAAGCATATGGGAAGTTACAGAAGTGGATGCTTGTTCTTCACAATATACAGTGACCAGCACTGTTTGGAAGCTTTGCAGCTAAAGAAGTATACATTTCCAAACGAATTTTGCAGATTTACTTCAGTCTAAAAGTGCTAGGAGTGATGAAGCTGTTTCACTAGTGAACTCTAAAATTGGTTTGTACACGTTTCCAGTTGTGCAGCAGTATGGTGCTCTGTTTATTGCAAGCTGATGAATTTATGTAGCTATGTGGGATGATATTTCTGAACAAAATGTACAATTAGGTAAAGCCTTTTTTCTTACATTTATTATAGTAGCCCTTCCAGATCCAAATCCTTAACAGAGATGTCAAAGGGCAGTGATGTATGTTGGTTGTTTATATGAATTTCTTTTTAAAAGGAATGATTCATATTTACTAAAGACTTCAGCAAACTCCCTGTGAAAGTTGTAGAGTTTCAGTAAAGTAAATCAATTGTAGAAATAAAACATATAATGTACATAAGTATTACATTTGTAAAGAAAATGTAAAAAATGTAACTAAAAAAAAAAAGACTTAGCTCAGTGTGCAGAATTGTTGAGTGTTTGTTGATGATGACTTGTTTTGTCCCAGGCTAGACAATGAAGTTGACTATTAAAACATGCTAAAAAATGTATCAATGTAGAAGGAATACAGCTGCTTCTGTTAATTTTAGGTGAATTTATTTATGATTGGCTTACTAATTAAAAATATTTTGCTTTATCATGTTTTTTTATATTTATGTATAATTTTGCAACTAAACTCTTACCAAACTGAATATTGAAGAGAACATGTTTACCACTTTATTTCACACATCTGCGGAAGGGAGGAGAAAACACTGCATAATCTGAAATGAGCTTTTGACACAAAGTTCCTCACCCCCTTCTTATGTATTAGTCTAAAGAAGTCATATCTGTTAACCTTGTTTTACATTTTGTAACTACTGTAGTCTTGGTCCAAGTTTCTGTAACTTGTGTTGTCTGCTATTTAGAGTAACCGTGGGTAATCACTCACAGTTGGTGGTTTGAATTCTGTTGTGATGTAAAGAAAAAGAAGAGGGGATGTAAAAATTAATTACCTTACATCAATGAAAGTAAAGGCTTTAAAATGACAAAATTCTAAATGTAATCACACGTGGTATGTTTCGGAAACCTTGTTCTTGCTAATGGATTGGTATCTCAATGTTTTGGGATTTTTTGCTAGATTTATGCCAGATCTTTTAATTTGGTTGTTAATTTGGGATGGTTTTCTTAGGGTTTGTTTTTTGTTGTTTTTTTTTTTTAGAGACACGTTAGAATTAATGCATAAATCACAATCACTCATACTTAGTATTCTGAACTTTATCTGTTTGGTTTAATGAAATGTGACTACAATGAAATAATTAAATACAAACCAAGTAAATTATGATTAGTATGATTACATTTTAATTTAATGTATCTTTGAAAATGCTAACATTGTATTTTAAGTGCTATAGCCCCTGAATCAAATAGTCAAGGAGAAAATGTACTAGCTATGGTTTGCAGATGCTTTAAAAGCTACAATAATTAAATTCTGCAAGTAGTGTTATTCTGCATGTTAGCACAAACTCATTGTTTGGAGAAGATAGCTTATAAGTTATATTTGTGTGTTGTCCCTTACTAAATGTGCTTAAGTTACCCAAAGATTACACATAAGAGAAACTTTCCATTTAGTAGATTAATATCATGTAATAAATGTCTGAGGCAATGCTGAATGTTGTCCCTAAATCAGACCTTCAGGATTTCAGTGCTTGTTTGTAGATTAATTTGCATTGGGTAAAAGCTAAGTGCTGCTGAAGAGTGGGGCATCTTAAAAATCGTTTGTATTTGCAAATATGAGAAGGGCATGTTTGAAGTCTAAATGCTCCATGATAGATGCTTCTGATTTGTGAGTTTGGTATTGATATCTGGGAACACACTATGCCATGATAAATTGCAACATACTCTGTAAAATCATTTCTTAAAGCTTTATTCTTCTATGGGGTTTTGTATATAAAAACTATGAAAAGTACATCTTGAGAGCTATTTGTTCAGTAAAATTATTACACAGCACAGAGAATATAGTTATTTTTTTAATGATAGAGCACATCTCTATTCTGACCAATGTTTGGTTTAAATTTTAAAAAGACAGTCTTATGGAAATATCTTGAATTTGAAACATCTCAGGATTCTGGTACTGATTTTAGTGTTTTGATCAATACAGTAGCTGTAGGTATGGCAAGAGTATCTCTCTGAGGAGGACCTGGGGGTCATGGTGGACAACAAGCTGTCCATAGTCCAGTATGCCCTTGTCGCCAAGAAGACCAACAGTCTCCTGGGGTGCATTAGGAAGAGCGTTGCCAGCAGGACATGGGAAGTGATCCTGCCCCTCAACTCAGCCCTGGTGAGGCCACATAGGAGTACTGTGTCCATTTGTGGGCTTCTCAGTACAAGAGAGACCTGGAACGGGTCTGGTGGAGGGCAACAGAGATGATGAGGGGACTGGAACATCTGTCTTAGGAGGAAAGACTGAGGGAGCTGGGCCTGTTTGTCCTCAAGAAGAGATGACTGAGAGGGGACCTCATCAATGTCTATAAGTATCTGGAGGAACAGTGTCAGGAGGATGGAGCCAGGCTCTTCTTGGTGGTGCCAAGCAATATGTCAAGAGGCAATGAGCAGAAACTGATCCACAGCAAGCTCCACCTAAACATGAACAAGAACTTTACTGTGCAGGCGATCATGCTCTGGAACAGTCTGCCCAGAATGCTTGTGGAGTCTCCCCTACTGGAGATACCCAAGAACCATCTGGACACAGTCCTGTGCAGTGTGCTCTAGGATGACCCTGCTTGAGCAAAGAGGTTGAACCAGATGAGCCCACTGGTAGTCCCTTCCAACCCCAAATATTCTTGATTCTGTGATCTAAAATACAATTTTTCTTAGAGTGGCTTGGATCACGCTGCTGTACTAGAAGATAACACGAGAAGATTAATTCCTACCAAGGGATGTACTGTGAAGCTCAGCAAGCTGCTGCCTACTGAGTAAGCTTTTGAAGAAGAAATAAGAGGCATGCCTTTGTATCTGCTTAAATAAAGTGTTGAACTGTCCAAGGTAGCTCTCTAGTCATTTTAGGGATTGAACTTTTCCTAAAACTTCCACACTGCATAGTATAAATCATGTCTGTTTGCCAGGGAAGATGTTCCCCAGCCCCAGATAAGTAAGTCTTTGGGTGATCAGGTCAAATTCTCAGTATTTTAAATACTGACAGTGGGTGTCTCTTTTCATGTCTTAGTTCCAAGAGGAACATCTTGTACCTCTTTTACCAACTAGGTAGTTTGGAAGTTCCTGTGAGAGAAATTAGGGCCCAGGAATCTCTTACAATGGTAGGACAAATGATGCAGCTCCCCGAGAAGAGTTACCAAGCTTGATTCTTTATTTTGTTCTGAAACTTATTAAAAATAAACCTATTTATTAATCTTGCTGTAGAGCTTCATGGCAATGGAAAAAGATGACCAGGTGCAAGTAATTTTGTTGGCTTTGGTTTTTTGTACTTTTTATCAGATACTGGAAAGATGGTTTTGTGATAGCTGTTGTTTGTAAAAAGCCAAAATCAGTTGTTAGCAATCCTGACAGTCAAGAGCTCTTCAGTAATTTTAAATGTGGAGTCATGTTTTTTCAGGCCAAGAAGATTTTAAGAATTTTATGCTAAAGTTTCAAGGTATAGAACACAAGTTGGTTAATGAGGAAATAATTATAATGTCAGTTATTTTTGTCGTTAGAAGTATTAGCTTATGCATAAGAGTCTGGAAAGATCTCATGTTGATTTCAGGTTTGGAGCATATTTTGTCTCAGCGCTGTATTCTGATAGTGGGCAGGGTATAACCCTGAAAAAGCTTAGCACCATTTTCAGCAATGGGGAGTGTGGAGGTCTGAGGCTGCAAATGGCAATGAATTTGTGGAATACCCCAAATATGTGTCTGTTACTATGTAAAATGAGTTGAGTGACTTTTTGTTGAAAAGCAGTTACTCAGATGTTAATATTTGTTAAATCTTCTATATAGTATTTTCTGGTAGTTTGTTTTGAAAAAATGGTGGAGGTATGTTTACATACACTATTGCTTCTCAGATTTTCATAAAGGAGGTAGGATATAATTAGAATCACAGAGTTTTAGCTTACCAGGATTTTTGGTACAGTTGTGTTGGGAATTTTAAAAGGGGAATGGGGAGACTGTAATGATTTATTGGTGCCATTTCTTTACCTGTCAGCCTTTAGAATTTAAAAAAAAAAAAAAAGAAAACCATTTCTATAAGTCTTATATGTCTTTACTTAAAATGATGTTACGTTATATTCAAATGCAGGAATCTGGAAAAGTGTGGAACTATTGCAAAAAAGTGCTGTTGAAGTCTTGAGAACATTTTGTTTTTCTTCACAAGCTCTGATGGTGCCTTTTCATGGAAAACCCAAAGGCATTCTACTTATTTGAGTATAGCAAGAGAATTATCACATGATTAGTGTCATGGAAAAGATTATTACAAGAGCAATGAAAATCCAAATAACCACATAATCTTTCTTCAGTTTATGCCTGAATCATGAATTCTTACTGATTTCCACTTGCAGGGCCTTTGATGTGTTTTCCTTTACAATTTTGATAACTAGAAAAAAATCAAATACTTCGCAGAATTGCTTCTTATTTTCCTTTGAAGGTCTTTCACAAAAGTGATGGAGCTGCTTAATTAGGAGTATCAGACATGCACAAGACTTTAGCAGGTGTGCACACTACAGAAGATAAATAGAGGAGATGGTGGAACTGGAAATATTTCACAACCTGTTTTAAAAACAGTTTGGAAAAGGAGAATGAGTTTTTAATCCTTTTTCTTGCACCTGTTTATGGTTATCTGGTTTGTATTTTCTTAAAGCTACCTGTGAGGGTTTTATTTGATTTTTCAGATGTTAAGAGAACCCCACCATAGAGGCATCAGCAAATATGGATCTCCAGTTACACCCTTAATCATGTTACCATTAAAAGAGAAGTGACAATTTTACACAGGTCAGGAGTGTTGGAAGGAAGTATTGTTTGGCTAGCAAGCAGTATAATACTACTTTTCATGTGTTTATCAGTGTGAGTAGAATGCTGCTTGCGAGACACTTTGTGGGATTCTTGAATGAAGTGTTTATTGGCATAAGAATCCTCAAGCATGAGAAAGGATCATAATTAACCATCTTGGTAGTATGCTAGCCACAGGAAGTACTTTTCTCATATGTTTAAAAATTAACAAAATATTTTAATGTTGGAACATCATTTTGGGAGGGAAAGTAACATTTTGGAAAATACTTCCTTTTGCTAATAACTTCTGTAGATATGATGCTTTCAAGTAGTTCTGCAGGCTGCAAACCTCAGCTTTTATTAATACAAAATGTTACTAAAAATTACCTGATGACCTGATGCAGAAGCAAAGAAAAAAAAATAAATAAAATAAAATATGTAGCAGTCATCTGTAGCTAGGGAATTCTTTTTGCTCTTAGCAGCTGAATATGATGCCTTCACTATTTGAAGTAGAGCTTAGAAGCCAGGACTAAAAGTAAAACTGGAATCACTGGTGTATGCCCTGGATGTCTTGTTGAGCATGTGCAGAACTTCTGAAAGATTGGTGTTTTGACTGTCTTATCAAGTTTAGCAATTTCTTGCAATATGGCTGTATTTTTAAGTGCCTTATATGTTTATTCAAAATAAAAAGCCATTTGAGTTTCCAAGCTTCCCTTTTCCCTCATCCAAGCTATTATTTCTAATTACCAAAACTATTTACATGAAAGAGTAATTTATTCTTGGACAGCAAGCATAAAATCTTTCAGCCTTCCAAACATGTTTTGAAACTTCTAAATTCCTGGAAAAAGAGTGGAAACCTCTTCTGCAACCATGACTGGCATCTCTAGCAGTGTGGATGGATTGGTTCTGCAGGTGGAGCACAGCCATTGAGGAAAGCAGCGCATGAGGGGTCTGTCAGCTGCTCCCTCACTGCCATCCCACAGCTGGATCATCGAGCCAAGTTGCCCATTCACCTGCTCTGACATCCTGTCTCCTTTAAGAGTGACTGGGATCTGACGGTCGGGGTGAAACATGAGAAATCCCTAGTGTGTAAGTTGTCCTACCCTGAGCCACATCTCTACCTTACGTATTTAGAGATCAGCTTCATATGTAAAATCCTGTCAGCATTTTTGCTTATTGGAATAAGTGAGTATTGGTGACCTTAGAGTCAATAATTCCTTCTAATGAAATGTTTTGCAGTCTAATTAGTTGTGGAGAAAAGGGTTTTTTTTTTTTCTTCTTTCTGAAATATGCCAAACACTGTAGTTTCCTGAGCTGGAGAGAATGGGAGGTAGCAAACTGCTCTATACCCTTCTTTCTTCAGTACACTGTTATGTCCTCTCCTTAATTCACTTTCTAAGGCTTTCAGTTTCTCACTGTGTTTAAATTTCTGATGGTGTTCATCTGTCTTCCCACACCACCTGCTGGGACTATTACTTGAGATAAGGTGCATGGTACTAGGCAAGGTATCACAAATGGTGTTGCATGAACTGATTTACATAAAGGTAATACATCAGCAGCCTTTTCCCTTTTCTACTCCTTTTCATCCTAACTTGTTACCACAAACTTTATAACACCTGTGTCTTAAAATAAGTATTATAAAAAGTAACTTCTGTGTTATGGCTTCCTGGAGAAGTTTAAAAAAAAAAAAAACAAAAAAACCAGAAACATGTGAACAGTTTGCCCTCCTCGATGGCAGTTTCCTAAAATTGCCAGATTTTTTCATCTCCTTACTTCAAAGTTTAGCATTTGCCTGAGAAAAACAACTGCAAGTAACCAAATTTGCATAGAAACTGCATCTCATGGGAAAGATCTAGGCAAAACTGCATGACTTCCTGAATCAAGAGTTAGAACTTCTGGGAACATCCTTCTGCTTTAACTCGTGAGTTTTATGTGACTCAAATGTAAAATGGCTTAGGAGCAAGAAAGCCTTTTCTCCAACACATTGCTATGCTCCTGGTAGTTTTTCTTCTTTAGCCTAAAACAATAACAGGGCAGACAACATGATATCACCTCAAAGAGAGGGAAGGCCATTACCCATCCAAAGAGTATTACCACAAAACCCTTGCACAAACATACTCTGCAAAACAGGCTGATGGCATACAATGTCCTGGGAAGGGATGGATGTTGGAGGGTGCTCAGATCAGTGAAGAGCTACATAAAGCAGGATATCAGAATTTTTAGAATGAATATGGTTGTGACTCATATTATTTGTGCTCAGCTCTGGTGGTCATTTGCAATGACTAATGTGAAATAGCACAAACTAAGAAAAAACCTGTGTATCAAGGTGTGCATGACTTTCTCTAGTCTAGAGAATCTTTATGCTTGTTTGAGGAGTCATTTTTTCATGCTGTTTGCAAGTTTTGGACTGTATTTATTTCAGTTCCCCTCTTTCAACCTTGATTCCACTCTTCTGATCGCACTTCTTGACTACACTTTTCTGTGTATTTAGTGAAGTGTGTCAAACGGTGCACAGCTATTATACTATCACTGAATTCTTAGGCAGAGGTTTCACTGAGGTGCTTTCACCACAGCAGTTGTGCTGTGTTCTGAACAGTTGCTTCCTATCCAACACTGATGATGTTAAATTTGCATGTTCTCATATGCGAAGCCATCAGTCACTCAGAGGTGTCGTGTAGGTCATTAAGGCTGCCTGAGTGAGGAAAGCCACTTTCTAAGCTCTTTTTAATACTGCAGGTTCCAAGCCAAAGACTTGAGCTCTGTCTCTGGCAGACTTATGCAACAGGGGAAGGAGCCTGAAAACAGCTGAAACTCTACCTCGATGGTATCAAGGGAAGAGAGAACAGCTGAACTTTTACATCGTGCTGCTGCTCTCTGATGACAGATTGTCCTGCCTTGAGCAGGAGCTGGACCTGGAATGACTCCAGAACTGAAACTCTAAACGGGATATCTCCACCTGTATCTTTCTGCTGTGTTGGTTCTGTATTTCTCACTGAAGCTGTGGCTCTGGTGGCAGGTTAGGCTGATTTCCCCATTTAGTTGTGCCCAAAGGTGAAGTTCTGCCTTGATCACACACTCTCGCACCACCCCCATTTTGTCAGCAGCAACAGTCATGGCACTACTTGTCCTGAGACAAGTACTCACAACTGGGCAGCCAAACAAACTCTCAGCAAAGTTTCAAAGTATGCCTGTGGCATTCATTTCTCCCTATACAAATCATTTGTATTGTTTCAGCTGCCTGCAAGGTTGTGAATCCCTAGCACCTTGAGAGATGGGGAATATAAACTTCATTTTATCCCCAGAAAAGATGTTAGTGAGAGGTACCTAGGAACTAGCAGGACTCTGGGACCCTGAGGTTGTAAGGAAGGCTCTTCACTAAAAAGTTGCATTGGTATTGGTACCTGCTGCACAAAGGCTCTAGGGGGCTGCTAAAGTTGTATTGAGCATACTTAATATTCATTAGCATACACAAACAGTAGCCTTTGCCATAGATCTATTCTAAGTGAATTCCTAGTGAGTTGGCCTGTTACCATGCTGAGGTCAATTGACATGTCAAGCTGCAGTCTTTCCCATTTAGGCCAATTCTTTATTCATCTGGACCTTTGTGAGAGATGGGCTTTGAACCATATTCGCTGCACTGATTTCTTGCCCAAGCCATGTTTGTGTGTGCAATCCTAACCTGAATAATATCTTACTGCTTAGCTGTGAGAGTTTCTTGTGGCTTTGTGCCTATCAAAACACAAGTGATCCTCTGTGTCATTCCTGTGTATTGTTTTTAAATGTGATAATTATTTGTGTAAGAATTTATGCATAAAAGATATATTTACAAGCCAGAGAAAGCATATAAGAAAGTATAAGCAAATAAGGAGACACAGTAAAAAGACTCAGAAAAGGGAGGAAAAATGTTGACTGTGAATGATACAACCTCCCTTTAATCAAGACTTAGGCCTCTGCTCTACTGACTTTACTCCAGTACAATTTAGGCAGGCCGGCAACTCTGTAATAAGAGTGTAATTTATAGTTCTCTGCCAAGTCTAAGCACTTCTCACTCCTTTAGTAAGAATTTATCTCGGTAATTGGAGTCCAGGTATTTCCCTATGTGGTGTCATGCCTTCCATCAGTTTATTTAGGAAATCTTATGGGAATGATCCGCTGCTCTATAAAAATACAGAGCTTTTATTGTGTGAGTTGGTGATGGGTCTGATCTCTTTCTTTACTAGAGCAGGAGGATTAGTGTATTAGCACTGGCAGAGGTAATATTTTGCAATGAGTGAGCTCTTCTTCTATACTTTGAAGACAGATGATTTTTTTTTCCTCTTGTGCAGAGGGAGGGAACATAGTTTTTCCTGGTGAAAAACTTTGCCTTTAGATGAAATGGCACAGGGTTGATACAATGTCCAAAAGGGACAAAAGGACTTCATATGCCCCCCCGTTCATAAAAAGAAGTTTGGGTTTCATTCTTGTGATTTTTGGGAAAATTCAGGCTGATTACTAATTACTTGTCAAGGCAGTTCTGCAAACAAGATCTCTATTCTTGCATTTGTGTGCTTCTGACAATCCAATTGATGAGGCATGTCTGGAGTTAGGGTGCTCTTCTAGAGCACCAGATACCTGGCCCTGGGAAAATGTTTTTAATTCAGAAGATTATCCATGTCCTTCTGTCCTATCTTAAAGTTTGGGGGTTTTTACCTTGACAAAGACTTGAAATGAATGCCCTGAGACTAATGAGACAGACCCTTTGCCACTTGGAAGCACTGTGCCCAGGGTGCCTCTAACTCCCCCTTAGTTTCATGTTTCCCTAGAACCCCATCTGGTTTTATTTCAGTAAATAGTTTTCTCTTTAAAAAATTCCCTGAAAGTATGAACTGAAACATAAGTCTCAAGTCTGTAATAGTCTGCTTGTTTTCCTAGTCATTTTCTTACTGGAACTGTGGCCAGTCATGTATGCATGACATGAAGAGAACCCTGATGCTGTGCAGGCATAAATCACTTCCCTTGAAGTGCTAGTTCCTATTGGTAGAGCACGTAGATACCAGAAGGGAAGATATTAATTTGCATCTCATAGAACAAGAAAACTCATTCAAAGGTAGTTTCAAGTTAATGTACTAATCTGTTACCAACTACACTGTAAGTATGGCAGGGGAGTGGGGGCAACAACAGGCAGACATTTGGGAACTAGCAAGTCATCCTAAAAGCTGTCCCCCTTGAACACTCTGCAAGTCCAGCTGCTGTTTTAGTGGTTGCACTTAAGAAACTTTGCCTTTCACTTCTTTTAATATCTGTGACCATAGCGATTTCACAATGTTTGGGTTTTTTTATATCTACTGTGTTCAGTGGTTATGAACAGATAAGTACAACGGCAGTTTTATGTGGAATTGTCTTTGTCAAGTGTTAGTTATATATGATGTTAATTTAGAAGTGAACATTTTGAACTATAGATACATTTTGAGGTATAATTTTCCAAAGAGTCAAAGTCATCTTTTTAAACTTGGCAGTGACTAATGTTCTTTTGGCATGAGAATGTTAGTAAAATGTTCTCTAGCTTCTCCTACCTTTAGATAAAAACATGAGTCTTGCTTCCCAGTCCCCTGCTGAAGCTAATATCCACAGGCTGCTGTGAGCACAGTTCTTTGCTCCTTTATCGACCTTTTAAGACAAAGTACAAAAAATAAGTGTAACATGGAACAATGACCAAAACACAATGGATCTCTTTTCTAGTACTGACACTGAATTCTCCTTCCCGAAGAAGGTAACTTTGATAAACCCATCATTACGTGATAGAAGTATTAGGGGGAAAAAAAAGAAAGCCAGTTGCCATGACTTAGTTACCTCTGCTTGATAAAACCATAGGCATTATGTCTTGAAATTTATTTAACAATTTAAACCTTATTTCACCTTTGGCAACTTGTGGATCTTAATATAATTTACGTAGTAAGGTACATAGTTCCAATAAAATTTGGGTAAGTATGTATGGTAAATATTAATTGTGATTATTTGGGGGCCCGATGCTCTTCCATGGCTTTTACTGAACATGAAACCTGTGTTTGTGGGCACGGGGGGGGAGATCCCACAAATGACTGAATAGCAGAGGGTTAAGCCTTGCGAATTGCTCTGCTGCTGCCAGCAAAACTCTCATGCAGAACAGCGAACTCCGGGCGCCTTTCTTTTGTCCTTTGCCGTTCATCTGTCTGTCACCGGGATACCCTTATCCCACCGAAACCCAGGAGCGGCGATAACCGCGCTCCTCTGAAAACAAAGGAGAGCCGGGTGTTCCGGCAGGACAGGCATTTGCGGCTGTTTCAGCGTCCTTTACAGACAGAGGGGGCACACACGGCACCTGTGCCCATCCCGGCAGCGCGAACCGGCGCAGGGCAGTGCCGGAGGGAAGCGGCACGGGGAATGGGCGGAGGGCAGTGCCAGAGGGAATTGGCAGAGGGCAGTGCCAGAGGGAAGCCGCACCAGCCGCCGGGGGAGCCGCCCTCCGCTCGGTCTCGCCCACGCCCGGCGCTTCAGCCGGCACCGCCCGCAGGCTGCCCCCTCCCGGCCCCAGGAGCGGGATCGGGACCGGGAGCAGCAGCAGGACCGGGAGCGGGATGCGGGCCGGGGCCGTGCTGTCGGGGCTGGGGCGGGCGGTGCGGAGCGGCTGGGCGCCGGCCCGGGGGCTGCCCGCGGCACTGCTGGGCAGGCGGGGTGGCCGCCCGCCGCCTCAGGTAAGGGGGCTGTGCGGGGG
>VXBX01006882.1:357791-411640 GCA_013400415.1 Scytalopus superciliaris
CCCTGAGCGACGGCCCGCCCCGAGGGCAGGCAGGGCCAGCCTGCACTGCCGGTCTCACAGAGATGCTATATATATTATATATATATATGCATGGAATATATATATTTATATCTGTATATGCTTGGAAACAGTGCTGTGCTGAAACACAGCAAAACGCGGTCCCGGCGCCCGGAGCCCCCAGCGGGAAGGAAGCGGCCGGGGTGTGGTGACATCCACACTGGGAGGAGGCCCGGGGAGCTCCGGGACACGGCACGGCCTCCTCCACACCTCCGGCGGCTCATGGAATCGAGATGCTGTGCCAAACAAACTCTACTTTTTCCCAATTTTTTCCCCCTCAAAGTATTCAAAACCCCTTTTACTAATTTCTATTTCACTAGCTTGCAGTCGCCTCTCTTACTGTGAATAACCCTTCTTTGCTTTATCACGTGTGTATATGAGGACATTTAAGAAGGGAGTTTAAGGTAAATATTGACTTAACCTTCTTGATGAAGGCTCTGACACGGCGTGCTAAAAGCATTTTTCGCCTCACAGAGCATTCAAACGCCGTCATTCAGCACAGACTGACATTACCTGTTCAGTTCGTCACCTTTAACTTCTTCAGGGTACTGCTTTGCAGACAAGCTTCGTGCTTTTCTGAGGCTCCAAAATGAGACTGAAAGCTGATAAAGCTTCAAGAAGAGACACCAAAAAATGAGAGGAGGAGGAGGAAAAGCTCTTGCTTTGGCAGGGCTGTCATTTCAAGAAAGAGCAGAAAAATGATCGTCTGTGCTACTTCGTGGGATGGAACACGACACTGACGTGCCTTGGGAATTAAATTCTTTCACGAAATAGGTGAAGAAGAGAGATGTTGTAATGTCGAGGGGAAAATCTACTTGGTAAAAGTGTTTAATACAAGATTTTGTTTATTTCTTGAGTGGAAGTTTTGGGAAAAAATTAATATACAGTTCTTTTTATATATGCAGTTGGTAGGTCCAGTTTTCCTACAGAGTTGCTGGCATGATAGTTAATGAAATGTGTTTACTGATTTCCCCCCTACTGTTTTCATCTTTGAGTTCCTTTCAATTTTTTTGACTATGTGTCTGCAGAACAGTTCAGGCACTTAAAATATTTGTTCTTAAAAACTTTAAATGAATGATCCGTAGCTATAATTTCAGTTACTTAGGTCTTTATATTTCAAGGTAACACAAAATGTCATATTGCATACATCTCATTCAGTGCAAGCACTGCTGTGATTGTTTCATTTTTTCCCACCATTGCTGTTCAGTGTTGTCAGCTCTGCTGTTTGCCATTGCTATCTGGCTGAACAAATATTTTGCCTCGAGCTCTGGGAAGGGAAGGTTGGAGAGCTTGTGCAGGGCTGAGGAAGGCAGGGCTCAGTTACTTGTTGCCTTAGTGTGGAGCCGTCCTGGGCTGCCCTCTGCAGCTTGTGTCGAGCTGTGTTCCATGCTGGGAATCAGTTTGCCCGTGTACCTTTTGGGGCCTTGACTGTAGGTTTCAGTTTGTAAAGCTGGAGGTGGCTACACAAGGTTGTCGTGCATGTTCTGCGTGTACTTTGTCATCACATACTGTGAGATACTCAAGTATTACTGTGTTGATGGGCAGGTGTGTGAGTACACAGTGTATTTGTGTGCTGTGTTTTTGACTGATAAATACACTGCTGGGGGGATAAATGAACCATTATTGCTAATTTGGTGTAATTTCTTTTTCCTGTAAAAGCTGCATCCTTAATTATTAACTTCTTGGCTCCACTTTTAAACAAAATCTACAAATCCTCCTATGACTGTGATTAAATGCTTTGACTTTGGAGTGAAGCTTATACAGATTTTCTGTTTTGCTGTGTGGGGGTTTTTGTATTTAAAGTGTTTAGTGCTTAGAGAGACTTTAGCTGCCTGGGATGTCCTGGTGCTTTGAGAAGAGTGTGTTAAACATCTGGAAAGCATGCTATGTGCAAACGACAAAAGGGCTTAGCAGCTTAGGCAGTTTTTCAAACTAAGTGAATCATATTATATTGTGTTCTTTGGACAGGCATTCTTACTACACGTAGTTTTGTTCCCAGAAGGGTGCAGTTCATTTTGCTTGAGTCCTAGACTTGTAATGCTGCAGCTATTTTGCATGTGACAAAACCTAAAAGTTGACAGCTCTTTCACTTCCTCTTCACTTGCATATTTTAACTCCTTCAGCTCTTACTGATAGAAACGTCCTGCTTGCACTGCTGTCCGTGAGGGAAATGTACCCTCCCCGTATTGCAGTGGAGAATATACGTGTTAACACAGAATCAAAGCTTTAAATTGCTTGAGTTTTTAAAAATGCATAAACTTCCTAAGCCAGAAAATATTGAAGGGACCGGATTTAATTTTTTTTTTTCCAGATGGTTCTAGTTAGCTTCTCTGTAGTGCTGCATCCTGCTGATCTAAAATTGTGTTTCTTTTTATTGCCATTCGTATATGTGAGATTTCTAGTTTAGTCCATACTGCGGAGGTCTCTACCAGCAAGCCTACATTGCTTGGGATGGGTGGCAACCGTGGAAAATGAACTCTGGGTTACACAGTTCCTTTTAGCTTAAAATAGGGTTTCTTTGCAGTCACACAGTCCTGTGTCTAGCTAAAACTGTTCCTATCCTGTGTGAACGTGCTTGAGTGGTGACATTTCCTCTGCAAAAGGCAGAGGGGATTGTATTAGTGAGGGAAGTAGAACAGGAAAACTTTAATTGGTTTCAAAATGTGAAGTTATTTAACATCATTAATTCAGAATACATTGCATTTTTATGTGCAAAGTTCTCTTAACAGTGTGCCTCTAGAATACACTGGCAAGGGAAAAGATCATGTGTAAGCTGGCAAGATCAAATTGCAAAGGCTTCTGTGAAAAACATTAAGGATTTGTTTTCTTCCTTGATTGGGATATTGCATATGCTTGTTGCTGAGGGGAATTTTTTCCTAGTTAAAAATTGCAGCCAGTAGGAGAGTCACTGGGTTTATCTGCAGAAAGCAGAGTAGAGAGGGTTTTACTTTTGTGCTTTTTTTGTCAGTTCCAGTGTCATCCTTATCTGTCAAAAATGTTTGTTTTAGTGCTTTCAGCTGATAAGTTTTTTGACTACCAATTTTCTTCCTCACCCTGGCTTGAACTTTTTTCCTGTCCTTTCTGTTAATTTATATGTTTTATTCTTACTACCAAATAACCATAATTCTTCCAGCATTATAGTTATCCAGTTTGTCCTTCAATTTTGTAGTCTTATCTGGGATTATTTAAATTCATCCTAATAGCCACAGCATAATTAGAAAGGTGGGTTTTAATTTAGATCTGTTATTTTGCCTCTTTTGCACACAGTCTGCTGCTGGGATTTCTAAGATACTCTGTCAAAGCCGCAATCTCAGGATATCCCAGGCAGCTACATAGAAGCAGATTGTCATTGAGTGTGTTATGCAGGCAAATATCTCACATAAATGTGGTTTAAGTCACTGCTTTGTATTTTCAACCTTTTCAGGTCCTTTAGAAACTGATACCTCACTAGAGCCAAAAACTGGCAGTAATTTATGGCCCTGGGCGTGTTTTCTCTTGTCTTCCCTTTGAAAGCCTTGCACAACAAAAGTTAGCTAATTGAGCCAAGTCTTGTTTTCTAAATAGAAACCTCCTGCTTGTACTGGCGTGTGTCAACAAAAGCATACAAACTGCTAAACTGTTTGTTTATGGAAGTGCAGTTCTCTCTTACAAATACTAATTTCTAAAAGCCGTAAAAAGCATTTAGAAGATCTCTGGTGCTTCTGCTGTGGGAAATGTTCCTGTCTCAGCAAGTTCGTTTATATTCTTTTGTTTCTGTGGCTGTGCCAGAATAGTGAGGTGGCATTGGGAATGGCTGCTAGCCATTGGCTGTTGTCTCTTCTCATCTGGCAGCTGGGAGCTGGCTATGTTTTCCCTGATAAATACACTTTTGGGGAGAGATGTGATATATATGTAGCACAGAAATTCATCATTCTTTGTACTTCTACAGATAGTCTCACGTACTGCTTTTCTATGTCCACTCTTTCCAGTGCAGATGCTGTAGTGACTTAATTGGCTGTGAGATCCTCGTGTATGTGCATGTGTGCAGTTACCTGCAGAACACTCATTTCCTTAGAGGTTTATGAAATTTCTAGTAGCCAGCCTCACTCACTGAAACTGGCATCAACAATGTGACTTCTGAAATTCTTGGTGTTGTTTTCCAAGGGGGCAAGTGACAGAAAAGCAGCAAATTGAGATGTGTAGATCAAATCAGCTCTCTTTGCATAGCATATTAGGATGTTTTTTGTCTACTCTGAGTAAGTGTCAGCAGATGTGTCTTTCGTAGTTGTGTGAATATGGGAATTTCTAAGAAAAGGAAATGAAAACCAGCCCGTGCAGGGCTGGAAAGAGTGTGGTCATGCTCTTTAGGTTCTCAAGCTTAAAGAAGTTGGAGCTTTTGTGTGCCAAGTAGAGGCTGTGTGATACTGCAGAAAATATAAGGAAACCCTAAAACAGACATGATGGTCTAACGTTACTGTCTCTAGCAGAATAAGTATAGTATTTTAACAAACTTCTTGAAGAGCTTTCTCATATGTGACACAGGAGTAATAGACTGTGCTTCCCAAAGGCTGGGAAGTACATTACTCCAAATATATGCAACAGCCTTATCGTAAAGGAAAGTAAATATTTATATAACTTCCTCTTGGTAACCATAGTGACATTATTTGTTTTGTATGGTTTTAAAATTTAGAACAGAAATAGAAATAGTCATACCATGAAGTGATAGTTGTATTGGGTGCTTATGGTTAATAAGTAGATGACAGAAAACGATGATGTGATTTCATTTATAGTGGATGCTGTGGTCGTATGAACAGTGCTGTAACCGTTAGTAATTTTTTTGTTGCTCATAAGATGAACAACATTTAAGTCTGGCACTGTTCCTCTTAGCACTCTGAGCAAGGCCTTTACTTACAGTCTTTATGTACCTGTAAAAAACCCCGGAACTAAACCTCTAGAGAATGTCTGAGAAAATTGCTTTGCAAGTGTCTTAGATGCTCTGAAGATTTACCACAAATCACTGAAGTGCTGAGTACTTAATGCTGTTGACAAACCTACTGCATGTTTTAAGAATATGAGTCTCCTCTGATTTTCTTTTTTCTTTTTGCAGTTTTGGGTTTTAAAGCTTAAAAATACAGACACTATTGTAGATTTTATGATACCTCAATTTCTGAAGCGGTAGGAGAGGAAGGAAACAGAAATAGAAATTTGGGTTTTTTTGGTTAGTTGGGTTTTGTTTTTTGTTTTCTTGTGAGAGTTTCACCTTCTAAAGTAATTCTTACACAGTAACATTTTTGGCATCAGAGAGGAAGCAAACAGTACACCTATTCTCAACATCTAGTTAAACAGTAAAATCTTTATTTCCCACTTCCCCTTGAGGGGAAATGAGCTGAAGGAGAATGAATGGAATAGCTGGATTTGAATTAGGCTTGCTTTCTCTAGGATCATCTTCACCGTAATGACTTACTTAAAAAAGAGCATCAAAGGTGAATTTCTCATTGGGTTCTCCTTGGTGGGGGAGTTCCTACATCCATATGAGAAGGCAACAAGCTCTTCTGAGCCTCAAGGTATTTCATGGTCACTTCTGTGCCTTTTTGTAATATGATGTTAATTAAATGTCTGCTAAGGGCATGTAGCAGCAGCTCTTGCTCTGAGTTGGTTTCTCATCTCTTTTGCCATTTTCCAGAAAGATGAAAGGAAGAGACAGGTTCTCTGTGTTTCTGCCTTATCCTGTGTCTTGCTGTCAAGATACTGTGTAATAACCTGGTGATTAGGTCTGGATGGGGTAGAGGTGACCTTTTATAAGGTGCCTTTTGCCACTCTTAAGACTGCTCCCTGTGTCATTTCTGTATCCCAAGCTAATCTGAGAAGCCCAACCACAATTTAATTAAACTGTTTGTTCTGTGAACTTGCATAGGGAGGCTGGGAGGAGGACAGTTTTCAGGCCCCTGCAAATTATTTCTTGTGAGTTTTTCCATTCTCAGCTGATGCATGAATCCTGGATCATCTTGAAATACCTGCCATCCAATGCAGATATTCATATGTGCTGTCCAAATACATTTTGTGATTGCCAGGAAGACTGCTCTTTTAATTCCTGCAGTATGTGGAGAGAGGCTTGGTCTGACAGTACTGCTGTACACCCATTTGTAACTGATACAGCACACAAGGGAGCTGGCATGATCATGGTGGGCATAGATTGCTTACAGGGAATGCTTGACCTAAAGTCCATCATTCCCAAGCGTCAGGAAAGTGCAGATGTATAATCTGAAGATCAGGTCCATCACTCATGAAATAAATCCCTCATGTTAGAATGACTCTGTAGCACAGCAGCTGAAGAAGGCGACAGAAGTTAAAATGAACATTGGTTGGCTGCCTGCCTTCTAAGGATAGTAGCTTTTGTAGTCCATAAACTAATTCTTTGTTCAAGTGAAGCTTGAGGGTAAGCAGGTGGTACTGTCAGGTATCAGCAGTCAGTGCATGCATAGACAAATAGCTTTGTGCCTGTGTGATGAGGACTGGTAAGCACAGCCTCCCCTTAGTGATAAGGAAATATGCAGTAGTCTCAAACTGAAATGGAAAAAACATGTGGAATTTATACCTTTAAAAAGTTGCATTTATCATCACAAGCACAGGCAGTGCATTTTCAAAAGGATGGAACAATTGAGTACATAATACACAGGCAAGATATAATCTGCTTTTCACTTTTACCTCAGATAAACAATTTTGAAGCAATTATTTTCACATTTACCGTTGAGCCATTTTAGATCAAAATTACTTCAGTTTTCAAATTCTAGTCAGATGGAGAGAAATAAATTATCTTCTTTTAAGAAATATTTTATTTATGTGTCAAGTAAACAGTGATTTCATCTTCCCAGCATCTCCCCATTCTTAGCTAAAACTATAGTAAAAACATCACAAAGTTGATTTAGAGATCTCAAAAGCATCTTTAAATGTCTTGTATGTTTGCCAGAGTGGGGGGAAAATTACACTGCTTTTCTTCCTGGAAAATCAAACTCAATATATCATGAGGATATCACTTTGACCAGAGTGCTATGGTAAGGAGAAGATCACAGAACCACAAATGGGTGAAGTTGGAAGGGACCACACTGGGTCATCTGGTCCAACCTCTCTGCTCAAGCAGGGTCATCCCAGAGCACATTGCACAGGATTGCATCCAAATGGTTCTTGAATATCTCCAGTGAGGGAGACTCCACAGCTTCTCTGGACAACCTGTTCCAATCTTCCACTCCAGAATGAATGTATCATGTAGTCACTGGTTGTGCTTGAAGTGCTTATGTTCACAGAACAACGTTCCTATGGTTTTGTTTGAGGTTCCTTTTTTCTAGGGCCTGACCTGACCTTCTCTGTACCTTCTCATGAAAACTATTAATTATTTTTATATTCTGTACTTTCTTTTTGAACCTGCTGCTCTCTGTGTGTGACAGCAGAGCTGTGAACTTACTCCATTGTGCTGCCTGTGGAAGAAAGACTTATTTTATAAAACACCTTTATGTGTTTGTTCAAAATACAAGTACAAAGGTGCCAAGCCCCTCAGACGCAGCAGCACTGATGCTCCTAGGGGACCTGTGACCTCAGCTGCTCTTCATGCAGCCCTTCTGAGCTGGAGTCCCTGATGAGAGACATGGTCATGACAAGGTTCCTGATCCACAGAGCAAACCTACCACAAACACGGATTTGCAGCTGGGGCCCCTCTGAAGGCTGCAGTGATGGGGGTCGAGGGAGGGTTAATATAGCCGTGGCTGGTCTCCAGGCTGAGCTAGGTAGAGGTTGGGAGCTGAAGTGATGATTCAGCTGGGAGTGGGGCAGAGATTTTGGCTAGTCTGGGGTATGTGGTTGAGTGTGTTAGCAAGTTAATTGCAATAAAGATGGGTTAAACTGTCTCAAAGTGTTTGAGAAGGTGGCAAACCCAGTGCATAACCACAAAGTAGTTCAGTTTCCTTTTCTGCAGATACTGTCTCTGCCTTGCCCTAGACAAGGAAATAAGTTGAAAGAACTGTTTGCAATCAGTAACGTGAAAGCAATTTGCAAAACTATAAGCCAAATAGAAGAAATATAGCTGTAATAAAAGTAATGCTGTGTGAGAAATTGAAGTTAATGGTCTTGCTGACCTGAATGCTGCACCCAAGGCTGGCAATACTAAATCAACTGAGTGTTGGAACATGAGGATCTTGATCAGTGGCTCAGTAAATACTCAACAGAGTTAACATAAATAAAACAGCTGGCACTTAAAGACACTGTCTTTTCACAACTGTGTCCTAAGAGCCATGTAACTGGTCTGTATAGCTTATGTGTTTTAGGTAGACCAGATACCTTTGAAATGGCAGGGTGGGGAATTCATCCTAGCTTCTCAGAGTATCAGCTTCAATTTACTAGCCCCTCTCCTCTCTGTCCCTGCAGCTTTTCAGAATTTTAAAATTCCAGATAAAACTACCAGGAGGTTGTTAACAATACAGCAATTTCTTAAAAGATGGTATTAATTTTTAAAGTTTACATGGAGATCATGACTTCCCCAGCTCTGTAAATACTTTTCCAAAGCAACCCTAATGCTAGTATTTCTAACTAAAAGCAGGAAGTCTCTTAAATTTGGGGAGGGAGGAAATGGGTGCACAGCACTTAGTGATCTTGAGAAATCTGTTCCATTTTGCTGCCAGAGACGAGAGGGTGAGTGTGTCTTTTCTGCCTTTCCCTGTTTTGATGGATGACCACGACCTGTGTTGAAAAAGGAAAAACTGAATCAAGTCATTGAAACTCCTTTGTGAGGAGCTTTTGTGCTTAGTAACCAAATACAGTATAGGGGTGAATCATGGCATTTGTGTTAGATGGGACTTTGCCTTTAGTTTACACTTCCCCTTTTAGTTTTGTATGCTGCTGGCAATATCCTGGATTCCTGCTAGTGCCTTCCCAAAGATTGCTTTTAAATGAGCCCTGGACTATTCAGGCATCATGTTACATATATTTGTAGCACTCCTTTTGGCAGGTTGCTTGTTGGTTTGGAAAAGTTTTTTAAAGCCGTAATGTATTTTCTGTGATATTGAAAAGCATGAGCCTCGCTAAAGGTGCCACACAAAGAGGCTGTGAAGGTTTGGAATGGGGAGGTTCCTGGAGGCTTTGCGCTCAGTTGACTTGGGAGATGACCTGCTGCAGGATGAGTTGAAACTCATTTAAACAAAGAAAGTTCTAATAAAAATCTTGAGACAAGATTCCTGCCAGAGCGTATTCCCAAACATTGGCACCACAGCAGTATCTTTTGCAGTTAGTTCTGACTGGTACAGCTTCTCAGCTAGCTGCAATGGCTTTCAGTGAAAAGCAGTGTTTTGTAAGGCAGGTAACATTATTCTTTTTGTAGAGCTGGAGCCAGTCCCAGTTTAATGTGCAGGCATTGAAATTCCTGTACTGAATTGTCTACTTTTTTTCCCCACCATTTTAATCTGTTGGCTGTGAAAGCATTCTTCAGTACTCTTTATTGTAGTAATTTTAAATAACGTTATTTAAAGCCATAGAGTTTGATATGCTATAGGATATGAAATTGTAATGCCAGAGGTGTGTACTCTGTCTGTAGCCTTTCTGGTACAATAAAATCAGGCATGCTTAAAAGATTGCTGTTTGAAGGCTGACATTTCAGGCTTGCTCTTGAAGTGCCCTGTGACTGACTGGAAATATGACTGAGATGGAGTAATTTAAAGAGACATCAAATAAGCCAGGTCCTAAAACTCAGTTATAGCTGTTAAACCATGCGTGCTCCTTGGAGTACTGACCCCAAGTTGTTCTTCATAGCAGTAGTAGTGCAAAGTGAGTATATTTTGCTATAGATCAGACCCTCATAGAACTTCAATCTGAGCAAATCATCATAGTGGTGACATTCTTCAGCATTTCCTAATGCTGTGCATACTGTAGCTTGTTTCCTTGTGAGTTGGTTACCTGTCCTGCTGCAATGGCCGTGTTACTTTTCTCATGAGCAAGGATGAAGCTGTCTTTGGGGATTCCCCTGAGCCAGCAGATGAAAGCTGTAATCTCACTGGCATTCACACCTTTGTGTTGTTGGGAAGTAACAATTATAGCTCATCTTGTCTCACTTGGGATTGACTACAGTAGTTAATAGTTTTCCTGATATATTACAAAAGCTCTTATGCAAGTTATGAATATTCATAACTAATGAAAGAAATAACTGCATAAAGTTACAGAATAAGGCAGATACTATCAAAAGTTATTAACAGGCTTAAACAAAAATGCTGATGTAGATATGCTGCTGAAAATTTTGGATGTTGTATGACATTTGTAATTCAAACCCCTAAGTAGTGCTGTTGGTCTTTTTGATGCTTCTAATAATTTCTAGATTTTGGGTGAGTCTCTGCAACGGTGTGTAATCCCACGACTCAAGGATCTGAGCTTTAAGAAAATACACAGCACCCTGGGGCAGCAGTCAGAATAGTGAGATCTAGATGAAGCCAGAAGCAGTGTGCTGGTTCACAGGTCGGTGCATATTGCTGCAGCACAGGCTAATCTTATCTGCAAGCATGCAAGAGAATATTGATGTATTTCTGTGACACACATTTGAAGTAGTCCATATGCACAAGCAATGCAAAGCTTTGGGAGTGGTCATCATAAAAAACAGTCAGCCAGCAACTATTCCTAAGCCTGGAGCCGACAGGAGGGATCATCTTATCTGCTGCCTTTTTTATTTCATTTGTAGCCAAACTCAAACCAGGGATGCGAGGTCACACACTGTATTTAAATCAGGTGGTTGCTGGTGTTGTAAGGGCTCCCCTGCTGCTGTTAGAAATTCACTGGTGTGTGCCATTTAAAATTTTTTAAAAATCCAATCTCAGTTTATCACACTGTGATGCTGACAGCAGAGGTAGCCCAGCATGGTGCTGGCCCTCAATCTGTCTCTGACTCCTGCTCCAGACGCCTCACTGCTTTCACTTGAGAGGTTACTGTGTAGAGCAGCCCAGAGCCTTGCAGAACAGTGAGCATCATGCTGCTGCAGTGCTGCTTTCTCTGCCTTTGTTGGGTCATGATGTGGTTTTCAGCATTCTCAGTGGATCCACTTCAGGGGAAAACTGTAGTTGGAGGAGCTTGTTTTGTTTTGTTTCCTGCTTTCATGTTCCATACCTGTCTCTGACCTCCATTTATGAAAGCAGAAAAATCCAGTGCCTGACATAAGGGAAATACATTTGAAGCAGAACAACATGTATTCAGAGGGAGTGAAATGTTGAACTACATTTATTCCAAGACAATGGTGAAAGCAAAGGATGGATGGACTCTTGTGTTTAGCCCAAACTATCAATATTTAATGGACAGTTTGTCTGTGTTTTTACTAGTTTGTTGTAGTGCACTCTGTCTGGTGTAACATACACGCTGTGGTATTTATAACCCCTCATCAGTGCAGAGCTGTTCAGGCTATCCATTCTTGTTTAAGTTATTGTTTGATAGTGTTACTTAATGCCTCTTTAAATTCCAGTCGTTTGCATGTTGCTGCAGAGTCTGCAGCTGCAATAGGTAAATATGGCAGACAATGGGTTTTTTAACTGGATTTCGCTCATCTTGTTCTGAGAGTGAAAGACAATAAGCATATGGGGGAAACAACCTACAGAGACTGATCAGTCTCTTTATACTCTTGTATAAATAAATACATACATATATATATATATATACATGTTTTACGTAACCACTGAAAAGTGAGGAAGGAATTTCTTCAGTATGTTTATTAATCCATATCAAATCCTCACTCTCGGAACTGGCAAACTGAGAAAGTGTACTGCAGAAAAATCCTGTAGTGTCAAATAGATTGTGATTGTATTTTCCCTTGTACTTTTTTCTAGGCTTATATGTTGCGAAGATGGTTATGAGTCTCTATTGCTTACTTGTTAATCAGATGTTTTTTCTAATTTTCTAGACTTTCAATAAGCCATTAGAGACTATTTTGCACTCCAGAAAAATGCTCCTAAACAAAGACCTTTAGGACTCAATAAGTTATAGCAGTTTCTCCAGACAGCATTTTTCTCAAGAAGTTTTATAATATGAGAAAGATTTACAAACATCCTTTTACTGTGTGACTGTAGGCAACTCAGCTCAGCTCCCACTGTCTTTCTTCCTGACAGCAAAGCAACAGACAGTCTGAGAGCCTGGCTGATCCCATTTTCTCCATTTCGCTAAGAAGGGTGGTGAGTTGAATAGTCCTGGGTATCTGCATTTCATATTGCAGATGGTCTGGGATGCAGATTGGGCTCTGTGGGCATGATTATGCTTTTCAGAGTGGCTCATTCTGAGTGGGCTGCTATATCCAGAAAAAACTGTCCATATGGAGAGACTAGCTGGGAACCTGGAAGCAGCAAATAGCTGCTCAGTGTGATGGTGCACCTGGACCAGAAAGTCCTTCTGTATTGTGTGGTGTGCATGTAGTGTGTACCTTTTCACCAGACTGGGAAGAGAATACTGATGCCAGAGCTTGTTTCAGGCTGTTGCCTCAGGATGCAGCTTTTTGTGCAAATGTCAAACTGACAGGATAACAAAACCAAAAAGAAATTCCTTAACAAAAGTAGATTCTCAGGTACAGAAAATTCTTTCCTCTCTGTATTTCTAGCAGTCAGTGTCTTCTGTGTCCACTTCAGTCACTTGACAGTCCTTGAATATTTTGTGTGTGTGCATTTTTTTTAAATGTCATAACTTCTCAGAAACATTAGGCACGTACTTTCTAAACAAAATATTGTGGTTCTCTGTACTTGTCTTCCATTGAGATTTGAGCCTTTGAGATAGATGTATTTGAATAGTGGGGGGTTTTAAGCTCTTTTATAGTCAAGAAAATAATACATTCTTTTATGAAAACCGAGATTCTTATCCTGTAGACAAGCAATTACAGAAGGTCTGAAGTAAATAGCACAAGGATTTGGAGCACATGTGTGTCTGAATTGCTGATGGCTATGTTTTAGTCTCTGGGATTGGAATCTTTTAATTTTGTTTTTTTTAACTTGATCAGCAATATTGACCTAAATTAAAGATTGACTTGACTGAATGTGAACAGTGTTGTTTCAAAAGGGAATGGATTTCAGCATCAAATTGATTTTACAACAAAGGAAGTTTGGTTATTGCCTTGGTATTTTTTCATGTGTTTTCTGTCAGAGTGGTTTTTGGTCTCATTCAAAAACTAAAAATACTTTAAATTTTAGTATTCAGCCTCTTCTACATAACAAAAGTCAGTTAATTGTGCTAGTGCAATTTAACACGAAGTAGCTTGAGCAGACATTGTTTTGCTAGTAGAACTTGCAAACTCTGTTCCAATTAAGAAAGATGTATCAGTGAAAGCACTGCTTCTGTTGGTACAAATCCATCAGCTTGAGAAATTCTGCCTTTTGAAACCTGTAGTGAACAGTAAATATCCCAGATTTGGTAAAAGCCAAGGAACTGCTGTTAATCCTAGTTTAACATCTTTGAAGGAAAAAGAATTGGTATGATTATTTACCTGTTTTGCATATATGGGATGTTGCTGTCCTGAGAGGCTTATATACTTAAACTTTTAATTTGGGGTACAGTACCTAAAATACTAAGAACTAGAAAAGAATGTTTGGGGTGATGCTCTAATAAACATACAGGGCAATCTCAATATCTAGTTTTGTAATAGCTACTATATTTTACTATTCATTGATCATTTTCTGTATTGCAGCTGATGACGTTTAATTATGGGGAAGAAAAGCTGAGTGGATTTTTTTTCTAAATTAGACACTTCAGAGCCAGTAGCAATAGCTAAAGACTCCCATAGATACATACCCTGTGTCTTTGTGGAGGTGTTTCCTGATGATAGCTGTATCAGTAAGCTCTTTCTAATGCTGACAATGACTTAGCAGAGCTACTGTGAAAAGATTTAAAAAAATGTATAATTTAATCTTTAAGATCTTAATTGCAGTGAGGCAAGAGCTATATCCAGTGTTGAGCCAGTGGAAACTAATCATGTCTATTCAGTGATGCTGTGAATCAAGGTGAGCAGCTTGTCCAGAGTAAAACATCAAATTTTCTTTTGACATGTCTAATTGTCTTTTTCTTTGCTGAAGCAGAGGTTAAGCATTCTGATGGGTACTCAGTGGAAGCCAGAGGTGCTGTCTCTCAAAGAAGCATGATGCAGCCAGCCAGTTAATTGGCATATCTTGCCTTTAAGGAAGGCAGTGACTCTCAGTTTCTGTTCAGCGTGGAGCTCTGTGGGAGTCAGGATCGGGGAGCTGATGGCTTTCAGTGCACTGGGACGCTGGCCTTGTGCCAGCCTGCCAGCAGAGTCTTCAGCACTAGCCATAGTGCCTCTTTTTGCACCAGCACCGTGGGATGCTGGTATATACTTCATAGAAAGGACAGAGGCCAAACTGGAAGCTCTTTTTTCTTGCCCATTGCCAAGTGCAACGTAATCGTGTTTTGTTGCTACTAATGCCAAAGTAAATTGAATTCATGCTCATAAAATACCTGCAGTGTGATTCCTCTGTTCTTAGTGAAATACAGAAGTGAAACAACAGTGTAATAATGAGATCTGCTTGCCATTGATCTGAAGGTACATTTGGGGGTGCAGTCCTGGCATTACTCTTCTAATAGTGCTGGTGACAGTTAAACTGGAGTTACAGAAATAAATGATGCTTGAAATCCTCATCTGAAACCCCAAACATTTCTTCTGCTGGAAACAGTCTAACCTACAGTTTTGCTGCAAATTGGGGATATGAAAGAAAGCTGCTTTGTCTTATCTTTGCAGTGGCACATAAAAGTCCTTTATAAAAAGAAATTGCAATGTTGCTTAGACCCACAGATGTGTCCACAACTGAACTTCATATTGACCCTTTGAATCTGACACATTTGTATAATTTTAACCATTATGAACATACTTGATCTTCTGAGCAAATAAATTTACAGATTAGGACCCTGTAATTCCAGGGCTTGGGATTTTTGGTGCCTGTTCTTTTCTGCAAGCTGCTCCAATGATCACCTTTCAGTTTTGAATGCTGACAGGAGGAACAGAGCTTTAGAGGATTCAACTGACTCTTTTTCCTAGGGAGATCTGAACATGTTGGATACAGTAAGTATAATTTTAACAGACTGAAGATACAAGGGAAAAGGAAAAGAAGAGGGAGAAGTGATAGTTGTAATGACAGTCAGTCTCTCCCTCAAATTCCTCAGAGAAGGAGATGCCTACGTCCCATAGTCCTTGCTGTGTGGAGCTGTGGGTACTGGAACAGAGAGTGGCCAGGACTTGTCTTGCATCCTCAGAAGGTTGAAAATATTAGGGATGCTCTATGCTGGCTATTGACCTTTCCCTGTAGCTGCTAGGGCCTGGAATTATCTGATTACTTTTTTGACATCTGCCCTTCCTCACCCTGATTCTGTGCCCAGCTGGAGAACACTTGATTCATAAATATGAAGTGCCATCCTTCTGTCTTCTCTGAACAATTTCAGAGGCTGAGATTTCTCTCATTCTACTAATATCTGATATAAGGAGTTTTTCTAATCTGTGAAGCTGAAGCTCATAAAGCAACATTTGTAGAACCAACATTTGGATGATTCTTTATGTGAACAGGTAAGAGGAGTGACTGAAGTTGATCTCAGAATAAATCTTATGATAGTAGTAGGAACTATTCATGTCCTAGAGGAGTAGTAGTCTTACATTGCTAAGTATGATACACTCAGCTTCAGGCCATAGGGGATAATGCTGAGGTAAAGTTAAGGAAAATCAAGCTGAGTAGTGTCTTGGCATGATTCTAGTAGTTAAATATTTACCAGAAGCAGACAGCTTTTAGAGTCTCATTTTTCTTCAGCCATTGTTATACTAAGGTAATAAACCATGCATAGAACATAGTTTTCCAGGGAAACAACTGCAAAGAGTCTTGCTTCTTGAGCAAGGATGATTAATGTTTGGGTCCTTTAAAAAAGAAACCAGAATACAGTTAGTATTTATTGGGAGTCATTGGAAAAAAATTCTGCTTGAGCTATGAAGTTGATGTAGCACAACATATCAGACTGTTCTGCTTCTGCAAGTTTCTACTGGCTATAATAGGGTGGTTATGAAAGTGGACATGCATTTAGTGGTTTGATGTGGCTGGATTTTGCTGGTTATCAGCTGCAAGTTCAGTAGTCAGTCTCATCTCTCTTTAGCCTGCTGTTTGTAAAGGAAAGAATCCTGTGGACCTGATGTAAATTTGTGTTAGCATTGTATCACTGGGTGCACTGATTATCCAAGGCCTCTCTGTATATACATCACTTTCGCAGGCATGGTCATGAGTTTGCTGACTTGATGTTGTTCTCCTCCACAGCCTGGTTTCACCTTTTGGACTGCAATGCTTAATGTGCCTACAGAGGTCCAAATTCTGTGTTACATGAAAGGGCAAGAGCAGCAGCAGTATAGGAACACCTGCTGTGTCTTGACAGCTGCTAACATAACCCTGCAGCTGCTGCTACTGAACAGAGACTGTGCTTATGTGTACCTTATGTTTTGCAAGTGCAGAATACAGGATGAATTTCTGAAGTGGCCAGTGGTTTGGGTGTTTTTTGTTTCCCAGGCCTTGATGTCTCGGTGCTGAAAACACAGAGCTGTTTGACAAAAGAGGTTAGTAAGTACAAATTCCTCATGTCCCAGTGAAATCCAGTGGCATAGACATTGAGAACCTGAAAGGCGCCTGAAGAGCAACATAAAAGTAAGAGGCTTTTTGGAGTGTGACATAGTTATTTTGTAATTTTTGTTGTAATAAATTAAAGTCACTTGATATTCCATTTTACTAGGCATTATCTCAGTGCTAGACAAAAAGAGCAAATGTAATACCTTTGTCTTGTTCTTCCCCATCTCCCTGTGAGAAAACCCCACTGAATTTTGACACTCCTGGAAAAAAAGTTTTAAATGTGGGAACCCTGTGAGTATGCCAGGGTTGTAGGAAAGACTAGTGTAGTTGCTTTGCATGGGTAGGAGTTGTTTCAGGGGACAAGAATCTAAGAGCACTGGTATGACATTAGCTGAAATATTGTATTAGGCTTTAGTGTTCCTGTTATAAAGATACTGATCATCGAGGGGAACTCAGCAGCGTAAATGGGTAGAAGCTGTAGAGGTTAATTTATATGGAAAAATTTAAGAATTAAATATGTATAACTTGCCAAAGTAGTGAATACTGGTGTTCATAAATCTAACAAGCATGAGAGGTGTGAGCAAAGAAGAGAAGAAAAGAACTATGCCTATAGCTGGGGATATGTCTGAAATGAAAGCTTTGAGTATCCTATGTGTGACTTCCTGAGAGTAACATTAAATATGCTATTTTGGGAGAGGAGAGGAAGTCATGACTCGATATACATAGAGCTACACTAGACAGATATATATGTAGTAAGGAAAATACTGTCCTTTTAGGGTGGTTAGATGTATGTATTGAGCCTGGCTTTATCCTGTGACATTAGTCACATGAGCTGTCAGTGTTGTTTGAATCTAGTGTGGAGGACACACCAAGAGTTAATTATGCTGTCTTGGGTCCTACAGATAAATGCTGATATATAAATCTGGCAAAGTCCTCCCTCTCTTCTCATCCTTGAACTCCAGGCTGGGAGGAGAATGTTACAGTCCTTTTCGATCTCTCAAATTTACAGGACAATGTACTCTATAAACTAAGCTTTATTTAATGAGCTCATTATGAAAGAAAGCAAACAAATATGTTGGTTGCACTCAATCCCCTTTTACAGACGAGTATAACATGATTTCACTGATTGCATCATGATTTCACTTCATTCATGAGTGATTACTTTTAGTGCCCTTATAGCTAATTTGATTAGACTTCTCTTCACAGTATAATTGAACATCTCTGTCTTTGATCCTCAGACAAGTGCTGCAGGCAGGGAAGAACAATTACTTCTTTATGTGCTTTGAAAAACCAACACAGTTTATTAAATTTAAGTTCCTTCAAGGCAACACAGATAACATTTCCAAGTTCTCTGATTTGTAACTTGTACCCCAGTGAGCAAAGCAGTGACCTCACTGATAGGGCTCATCCTTCCTTCTCCCGCACAGTGCGGACATCCCTGTGTCACGCTGGGAAGCACAACATTCTCAGCAGTATGGCTGCTGTTGGATCTGTTTTGAAGGTTTTTTGGGTCAGCTGTGGAATTTGGGGCTGTACCATTTCCCTAGGATTCTGAAAAAAATGCTAGGCAATCACAGTGCAAGGATGGTGGCTGCAGGAGACAGCAAGCTACAGCTAATGACCTTCAGCCTTTCCTGTCCAGTGTCTTGCAGGGCATGGCTCTTGCTTTCACCTAATGGCACTGCTCCCAGCATATATGAGGCTTTGGGATGGACTCCTTGTCAGCCACAATGTGAACAGGAGCAGAGTGCAGGCACAGAGATTTGTTCAGACCTGCCTCTCCATCTGATGGTCAGGCTGAAGCTACATGTTAACAACTCCTTCTCCTTTGTCAGAGACTCTTTCTTGGAACTTTACTGCACTTCCTTGGTATTTCTCTTTAAGAATGTTGCATTTTCTGCTGCTTACAGTCACTGAAGTATGCAGGCATGACAGAAGTCCACGTGAAGCAGGCCAGAGTCCAAAGTTGGGCTGGCTGCAGTCTGTGCAGTCCCTGTGTGCTATACTTGTTTCTTCCATTCGATGCAGCTGTTTTCTACGTTTAGCAAAATAGCAGAAGGCTAGGAAATTGGATGTCCTAAAATCAAGTTGGCTGAGCGTCTTTCATGCATTTGATCTTTGTAGTGATAGTTGTGAATCAAAGCAGAATCAAGTGTGGCAAGGATGTCAAGCTGCTGTATTTTGTGAAACCTACATAAAAGGTATTTGTATTCTGGTCTCTCGGAGAGATGTAAAATGTGCTGTGAAGTAAATGAAAACATTCTTGCCCTGTTCTCATTCCTCCTTGGGCATCCCTAGGGGATTCACCCACCCACAATTGTGTGGGAGGATGTTGATTTAGCTGGACTGTTGTTGGACCATGATGGCCATTTATAGGGTTTAAGAGCAGTTCTTGGTTTCAGTGTGGTTCGGTTTTTTTGACAGCTGATCTGCTATGCCTTCAGAATAGAGGCAGCAGATGCGACAACACTCCAAAATAACCAAGGTCTTTTGATAAATTTTTAAGTCAACAAAAATATGCACTTCGAAAAGAAGTAGGATTTAGACAGTACAGATTTAAAATTAAAAAGTTGTAGGTGGAGAGTTAAAATGTAATGTTTATCTTGATAGGTGTCTTTTGGCTGAGTCCTAGGACAGGGAAGCACACAGCACTCTTTCACATGTGATGCAGAGATGATACTCAGACACATTTTGTTCTTTGCTCCACCAGAAATTTCCTATGTTACCTTTAAGTAACTTAAATTGTTTAAACTCTGTTGTTTTTTCAAAGTTGATAAAGAAATAATGGTTCTTCTGTGCCTGCAGCAGTTGTCTGAGGATCAGAGAGAGAGATGCTCAATTATACAGTGAAGAAGAGACTTGTAATCAAATTATCTATAAGGGCTCTAAAAGATAAGAATGTTTCCTGCCTCCAACCTTTTTTCTTCTGTAGAGCAATTTTTTCAAAAACATCTTTTGGCAGGCTCACTGCTTTGTTGTTGATCAGCAAATACTGACAGCTGTTACATTCTGGGCGGAAGTGCTCTTTACTGCCAGTGTCCAAACACTCAGCAGTTGAAAATAAAACAGTGGAAAGAGTTAAGATGCCAGGTGTGCATTCTGTCTCCTATTTATGATGCCAACTGTGATGATGATGTAGAGTCAGGCAGTTGAAGCAGAGGCATCTTTTGAACAGCTTGAAGTGAGGAGTTGCAAAGGGCTGTCTCAGGGCACTCCCTTATCCCTTCTTGGCAGGTGTCAGTCAGCTGCTGTCTGTCACAGGCTAAAAGTACAGGACCTGTCAGAGCAGCTGCTTCTCAGGCCTCCACTGTGTGAGATAGGCACATGACCTTCTTTCCAGGATAGAAACTAAACAGCAGTGTGGACTAAAGCTAATGGCTTGGTATAAAGCAGCAGCAGCCTATGGAGACCTAGGAAACCTGCAGTCATATAAAAACTTCTTGCTGTTGTTGCCAGTTTAATTTTCAGAAAAGTCTTGTTCTTTTCTGCATTTGAGCTGTTTTGTTTTTGTTTAAATGCAGCTGTACCTTGAAGGATTGAACTCAGGAAGCACATCGTTAATTTAGTCTTATAGTTTACAATTATTTTATAAAATTCAAAGTAACTACACAGTACAAAGTAAATACAGGTTTTCAGCACTTGACTCATATACAGGTATGCAATTAGGTACTGGACCCTGGCTAAATCTCTGTGCTCCAAGCTGATGGATATTGTTGGTAGTTGTTCCAACTGAATCATCTATGAAATATTCACAGATTTATAGTCAGCATAGAAGTGAAACTGTCAAAACAACTTGCCTGATAATGATAAATAGCTATCAGAGAAGTGACAGGCAACTTCTGGGCTGAAGTGTTTCACTTCAGAAATTTCAGCACCATTTGCATGTTGTATTATTTCTGAGAAATGCATAATGTGCAAAATGCACTTGTGGGGGTTTTTTAAGAATTTTTAAATATTCAAGCTTGTCATCTGGCTATTGTTTTCATGGGTTTTGACTATTTTTCCTTGAAAAAAAAAAAAAAAAAGAGGAAATAGATGAATGACTTACCACGTGTGTTATAAAAACATACATGGTAATGGATGAATTTATACAGCTTAACTGCCTGACCCCATGATCTGCAGGCAAGTGGTTGAATCTTCTTTTTAAAAATATTTTTTAATGTTTTCAAAAGAGACTGTCATATTAATAGTATTGGATAAGTACTGACAAGTAGAAACACAGCAGTTGAGGTCAGCCATTTCCCATCTGATTTCTTACACACAGGTCTACTTCTCTGTTGAAGGAAATGAAAGGATATGGTGCTATTGTGCTGATCTGCTTGGCTCCATGTGGAAGGTCTTGCTTTCATGCTGCTGATAATAGGAACATGATGTGGAAATGGTCTCATCTGGAATATAAGTGAGGGTGTATTATGAAGGCAAGTGCACCCTGTAAAAAGGGCAACTTAGAGAAATGTGTCAAAGCTGCAAACTATGCAGGTGGGATGGAAATTTAGGTCTTTGTCTGCCACTGTGCAGTGTACTCAAAAATAGCTGCTGACTGCTTTTGCTTGTTTTGTTGCAGTAGTTTTAATTTCCTTTGCCTGCTCTTTGTAGCTTCAAATGAAAACCATAAAGATAAGAGAAGCAAGAGGCAGAGACACTAGGGAGAAAGCCCAGCTTCTGAGGAAGCAGAGATCAGGTGAGAAAGCAACACCTGGTCAGCATTCCTATGGCGAGCAGATTGTGGTCAGCTCTGCTGCTCTGGCATATTGCTCAAGTGTCTGTGTTTGTGCATGTCCCAACGCTCTCAATCCTTGTCTGCAAACCTTCACTTGGGCTGGTCTGAGTGTTTGGGGTACTGGTAGCTATTCAGCTGGTGACCTACCCAATGTCACCAGGAAGGGTTTTTGTTACTGGGGACATCTCTTACAAGCACATGCAGTTGCAGTTGCAGTGGCAGAGGAAGATTCAGGGACAGAAGGGTGAAGCAGACCTTGGAGTACAAGCTCCATACCTTGCCAGTCTCTGGCCATCCTGCACTGTCTGCATGAGCTGTGTGGGCATCTCAGTCCCTCAGTAGGTGAGCTCCTGTTCCACAACTTAGCTGTTACACTGCTAGTGACCACTAAATTACTCTCGCATCTGTACTCCAGGTGGAAGTCAATGCTTTCAATATAATATGTTTAAAATACTGCAGCAAAATTCAGCAGTTCTTGTGGCTCTTCTTTTAGGACATAAATTTTTATGTTCAGAGGACAACTGACTCCTACTTGTTTTCTTTCTTTTTAGTTGGTTCGGACTTTTTTTCTGATCTTGTTCCTGAAGGAGACTTCTTTCCTTTTTTTCTGCTGCTGCTCTGTGGTCAGATTACAGAGTGAGTCCAGTTGAAATCTCTCCTTCCTCTCCCTTCTCTCCCTCTATTCTTCCATTGGTTTTGCCTCTCTCTCTCTGGACTCTTTTTCATTTGCCTGAGTTTCCTGTTCTGGCTGATCAGCTGGTTGCGGTGATGAAGCTGAGACAAGCTGATCATGAAATTGTCTTTATACTCCTAACACTCAGCCAAGGAAATATGTAGAGGACCTCCAAGCAAGTTAATGGACTTGGAGGAGTGTTGAAGATCAAGAGCAGTGCTCCCAACAGCTTCCTTGAAGCCTTTCTTTTCCTGCTCTGGGTGTCTGTCCCTCCTGCCCTGCAGAGCTCCAGCAGAAAGGTTGCTTACCCTAATTGTGAAGGGCCTGCCCACCCTGGATTGTTCTTAACAGTCAAATGTTAAGTCTAGAAACAAAGAAACTAAACCCTTAATTTGCAGGGGGGGTTTTGCTGACATCTCAGACACTGTTAGAGAAAACATGGGTTGTACAGAATACCTGTAAAAATGAGGCGGTAATAGCAAAATATAGGTGAGATCTCTGGGATTATTAAAATTCAGATTAAGAATGAGAGGGAGATGTCACCATAGGAATGGTGGCATTGGTGTAGGATGCAAGACTAATGTGCATAAGGAGTCACGGAGAGAAAAGCAGCAAGTCTGTGGTGCTATAGCTTGGTGTTATGATGCCAATCACATCTGCCCTGGTGAGCTCCCCTCTGATAGACTGAAACAATACAGAAAATCCAAACACAATTGCTGAAACAGCTTTACAGCTAATGTACTTTGATTTTCTACCTTTAGACCTGTAACGTGCTGTGAAAGCTTGAGCCATTTTAGAGCTACAGCAGCCCCCTTCCCTCCTCTGTCTGCTAGGTATTACAGAATGTTTTGTTAAACCCACAAGTATATTGGATTCACTCTTTGGAATGTGAGGAAATGGGATTTTCCTTATTTAAATTAATATGGGAGAGGTGGTTGATTATTATGCTTTCTCTGGAATACCTGCTTTGTTTTGGGCTGAATTGGTCTGGAGCACCACGAAATGTGAGTGTTGCCTTCTGGGAACTCTCTGTTTTATGTAAATTTGAGGTATGTGCAAAACTGATGTAGAACCAAAAGATCCCTTAATAGCCTTTCTTGATATTTATATTCAGATGGCCTGTAGTGATGTGATTATGGGTTGCATATGTTTGTTTTTCTGCAAACATGTGACAAATATTCCCCTGGTCATGCTTGTCCTTGCCCACAGGACATGCCATGTTGAGCTGGGAGCGGCAAGTATCAGTGGGTCCCCAGTTGGTAATGCAAGGACTGTCTGTGTGCCTGACTTTGGGAGTGGGTGAGCCATTGCCTCTTTCTCCCTGGGGCTGTCAGTTTGCATTTTTTTCTTTCATCCAGCCTCCAGTTTTTCTATTCAATATGTGAGGACATCATAGCCTGTGGACCTGTACTCTCTCTGAAGACTGAGTTGAAATTAGCTAGCAGGTTCAGGAGCCCTAAAGGTAAGAAGGACAAGACAAGTCTCCTACAGAAGTGTTGCTTCCTTACAAACCTCTGCTGTGATCATGGTGCATAGATACAGTGCAATGAGTGGAAAAAGTGAATAATTTACCTTAAGAGATGCTACTGGAGGGAGGTTGACATTTTGTGGTCTCAGATGGTGGGTGGCTGGGAAAGGAGGAAAAGTGATGTGTCTGCACACGTGTGCTTTGAAGACTCCTTTCTGGCTAGGCACAGGCAGTTCTGTGATCTTAAATCCATGTGTTTGAGCTCATCTTCCAGTGTCTCTTTGCATGGAGGTGTTGTTGATTTTATGAAATGAAGGAAACTTCATTAGCTAGAGAATTTTTCTTTGGTTTTAATCTCATAGGCAGAGAGGAGGACAGTCTATTTTGCTCAGTGCAGCAGTGTGCTGGAGATGCAGAACAGATGGTAAAGGAAATCTTTGTAATTCTATGTTTATATTAATTTCTTCCTTTTGTTGACTTAATTGTTACTATTTGATGACTTTGGTCAAGTGGATTTGAGTGAGTGCTGGGATACATGATGGATCTCTCCCAATACCAATGCTGTTCAGGATGCTGATAAGAGTTTAAGAGACTCCCTTTAAAGAAAAAAAAGTATTTTTAGGCTACTAGAGTCCTTTGGGAGCTCCATGAATGCGGTCTCAATGCCCACGTTTGTATTCCCGGTTGGTATGAATGAATAATGTGCTAGTTTTTGAGAACTGGTTGTCATATATCCAGCAGTTACAGAAAGTTTAATGAAAATAGTGTAATGTACAATTTATCAACACACAAAAAAAAAAAAAGCTTTATGTTTTGATACCCTGTGGAAGTAACACAAATGATAGAAAAGTAAGGCTCTTCTGCAGATGTGGCAGGCACTGGAAGAACACCTTAGAAACCAGGGAGGCTGAATGGGGGGAGAGCTGCTTACCATCACTGTTGAAGTAGATGTTCAGCTAGCTAAAAACAGGCTGCTAAGCTCTTAGCTTGCTTATGAACCCTCACTTAATACTTCGTAGTTTTACCCTCACGTAACAAACTCATGTAAAGCTACTGGAAATTCAGGAAATCTTGACTGGTAGTCAGCTGTCCTTTCTGGCTGGTGAGGATTGGCAGCCCTGTGTGGCCCTGTCCTGGTTGCCTCACTCTTAGTGGATTTGAAACAACACACAGGTTTTTTTCCTTGCTGTGATTCCTGATAGTGAGGATGGAATGCAAATTTTAATCTTCTGAAATAATGAGCACTATTTAGGAGCACAACAGAAATAGATCAAGTTGGATCAGCCCGAATTAACATTATTGTTTCTTATCAGAAGAGAATTCTGAAATGAACTGGGGAGTTCAGTGACCACAATTCTCTTGATTTTTGGGCTTTTCTGATTTAATCCAAGGACAGGAAGGCTATACATACATATATATAGACACACACATACATTTATATATATATCTGTGTATATATATAGATATATCTGAAATAGCTAGTTGAAGTGCCTGTGATATCATTTTCCCATAACTGTGGCTCGGAGTGCTTATCTTGACTGTAGGCAGAATAGGAGTATGAGTCTCTACAGTGTGACCTGTCATTTAGCTTTGGCAGTTAACATGAAGCTCTGGATAGGAGGTATTACTTCCATTTTTTGCTTTTATCTTAGAGAGGTAACACTTAGCTTTAGACTTTGCTCCCTTTCCTTGGAAAAACAATTGAGTCATTAAGTCCCTTAAAGAGAGTAAGTGGTTTACTTAGAAACTTTTGACTCTGTTTCACGTACATGTAAATGCTCTGCTCTTACTTGTAGGGCATTAATTATGAGAGAAAAATGAGAAATTTTTTTAAAATTATGATTAAAATTACCGATTACCTTGGAAATTGCCTGTGGCTGGCAATTTGGGACTTCGAAACAGAAAGGAAAGGAATTTAGCTATTCACTGTTTGACAAAGGCTGTGCTCCGACTGGTATGCAGTTTTATAACAAAATAGGTAATCACACATAATGTAAGGGACGTGTGAGATGGCAAGTTAACTTGGCCATAAGAAAGGAAAAAACCCCATTTTTTTCTGATTGCAGGGGATTCTTGAGCAATCATCCTTTTGCTGTGTGACACCTTTGCTGTTGTGTTTATTGCATTTCATCTTTGATTTATGTTCTTGAAGTCAGTCGTCCTTGTAATTCACTTGAAAGCTGTTTTTCTCCTTTTTATACAAGGAGTATCTCTGGCACTGTGAAAGCTACAGTAATCTGTTTTAAATTCTAAAGTTTGACAAACCAGAGGGGGGAACAAGTAAGGTTTAACAGAGCTAGCAACATACCAGTTAGTAATACCTACTAAAATTTACATGTCTTTAATTCATAAATAAGATGTCAATAAAGTGAGAGCACAAAATTAGCTGCAAATGCAGCAATGCCACATGTTTGGGGCGGCTGTGTAAGAGCTCTTACCTTTTTTAGTATCCTGAGCATCTAGAGCAAAATACAATTACTGGTAAGATGTACAGATTACCTGAACAATGTATTTTACTAGTTGCTTTGCTGATTAATGGAGAGGTCAGTGGCAGGAAACTCTAGGTGCTTGCTGAAGTTGATTCCTTTTCATCCCCTGTAACATGTAAAAGCTAGTGGAAGTTAGGGTAAGTGTCATTATTTCCATCTTCAGATACTCAGGTTTCAAGATACGGGGAATTGAAGTGCAGTGACAAGTCCAAGGGTTTTTTGTAAGATGTAACCCAGTAGTGTCATTTGATTACAGTTTGGGGGAGGCAAAAAAAAAAGGGAAAGAAATTATAGGATGTAAAAAAATAAGGTACACCAACTGGAAAAAGAGACTGTAAATGACATAGTACATCCTGTAAAGCAGCTGTTGTGAAAGGGGCATGAGGATTGTCATGGCTGTATTTGAAACCCTTTGTGAGGTTGTAGTCAAAAAGATTTTGGGGCAGGTGAGGATGGGGAGGAAACTGGAAGTTTTGAGTTTTCTTGAGAGAAACTACTGTATTTCACTGTAAAACTGAAGTTTAGAAATTGAAACCCCCAACATTTTATGATGTGCATGCGGATTTGGGGTGCTAAGTTGGAAGGTGTGTGACTGAGGTTGACATCTGTGGTAACTTTAGCGTACTTTAAAACAGGCTTCAACACCCCAAGTGTGAAACACCTTGGGGTTAGTGCCCTATTAAAACTGGGTTGTGGATGCCTTTATCAAATCTAGACAGTGAGACACAACCTGGTCTCGAGTCTGTCTGAACTTGGTCTGACTTCCAGCTCACCTGCCAGCAGGAAGAGAATTTCTGCACTGTGAAATGGCAGAGAATATGTCAGCATGGCTCTTTCACTTTTATGGATGTTAAAATTGGTACCTTTACTGAGATAAGAAATATACACTCGTATAATAGACTCCTGGAACAGTCTGTGCTATCGTTGTCTGAAGGCAGATTAGTTTGAGAAGAGCTTGCAAAAGGACTTTATGAAAAATTACTGAAGAGTGCATAAAAGATGAAGAATACATTAAGCATTTTATAAAGCCATTTTCCTACAGAACAGTGGTTTCTCACTGTAGATCACACATCTTTTCCATGCTTCTGACAAAACCTTTGTTATAACTTGATTGTTCTAAGAAGGGCACATGTCTTTGAATGTGGTGCCTGCAATGCCCTTACCTTGCCAACATTCAGGCTTTGTGAGCAACCACAGACTGTGCATGGTGTTATTTGCAATGCTCCAGTACATATTCTGGAGGCCAAGCTGCTGCTGACCTGTATGGAAGATTACAATCTTTGCACATGGATAGAGAGAAACAGGTGAAAAGTATTTTTTTGTTTGGTTTGTGGTATTTGGTATTTTTGTCGATATGCACAGAATAATACACTAAAACTATTTTACATACATACTATTTACATACAAATACTGGTGGAACAGCTCAGCCTTGCTCCCGAGCAGCATTGCTTCCTCTTTTGGTTTTGGTAGTACAGAGCAGCAAGTGTGCTGCCAGAAATGAGCAGATGTTAGATGTCAGTTTTGAGTAACCTCTCCCTAATCATATTTAATTTAAAATTAACATCATTAATGCACTAAAGGTTTGTGTCCTGGTAGAGGCAGTGCAGACTGTTGGATCACTTGTTAACCATTTCTGATTATGAGTGGCTGGTAGGTGTGTAATTAAGTAATCTTAAAGCTCACTAGAAACTGACTTTGGTGGACAGACATGCAGTGTGATTGTGTGTCTTGTCCCTCTAGGAAGCCATACTACTGAAGCAAAAGAAAAATCCAGATCATCCAAAACTCTACATGTTAGTCCTGACTTGAACTGGGGTGTTAATGGTGGGGATTTCCCCCTCTTCTTCTGTTAGCAGAATTAGTAAGGCTTTGAGTTGCTTGTGATGAACTGAAAAACTTCATCTGGAAAATACTAGGTCACTTGGAGATTCAGAAGTGCTAGATAGTGAGATATGTAACATGGAGCTGCCTTGTTAATCAGTTTAGAAGGCTAAAGTGCTGTAAAGACACTTTAGATTCCTTTGGAACAAGGTGTTCTTGCAGCTGCTGATACAGCCTGTACTCCACATCTTCCTTCAGATCAAAGTTGATATAAGGGAGAAAAAGGATTGGTAGTTTTTAAGAACTAAGTGTAATTTTTAGTTCTATTTTATATACCTTTTTCATTTTACAGTTAATATCTTTCCAGTAAATGGTTTAGTTTGTGTATCAAAAAAGTAGATTGTTTCTGTGTTAGTAAGATGAATTTCTTTGCTGCTTTGAACAGAAATTGGATACACCATGTTAGAACACCTGTTTGCTTCCCCTGACCTTTTTTTTTCCCCTGCACAAACTGCAAATATATAAGGCTTTACAAAATAAGATAAACTTGATATTCTTTGATACTTAAAATAAAATGAAAGACTATTTCCTGGTAGGAAATCTCTTTGTATATACATATTTATGTAACTTCAGTTTTCCAGTGATCCTGTGTTAAAATTCCAAGATAAAGAACTAATCAGTTTTCAGCTTCTTTGAATGCAAGAATATGTTCCACTGCTTGCTCTGCATAGTAAAGCATTAGTGAGCGTGTCAAACCCATAATAATTAGAAGGTATTTGAAATTTGACTTTACATAGACAAATTCATGTATAAGTTTGGGTTCATGTTGGGAGTGAGGTGAATAAATAGCGTGGCCACAGACCATTCATTGTCTCGGACAGTGTTGTGGTTTTTCTGGAGTACAGGCTGTAAATGTAACAACCTGGCTTACAGCATTCTGCAGGATTTATTTACTTTATATTAGGGTTTTCCTTTAGTAATGTTTTCTCCAAATGATATGCTTCCCACTCAATTAGGAACAAATCTAGAGACAAAACTGGGCTTTAACTTTACTAATTAACAAAGTGAGAGGATTTGTTGGAGGTAGCTTAGAGAAAACTTGCCACCATAAAAGACATTTCTGTCAGTGCTGCAGGCTAGAGATTCTGCTGTCATTGATGGCACAATCATTTAAATGTATTCCAAAGTACAGAACGGGGTAAGAGGTTCTGTGTTACAGTCATTGCATTATAGCAATCTGCTTGCATTGGAAGACCAGATGACTACATCTAGCACATCTTTGTTAATGTTACTATAGACCAGAGGAGAAAAAACAGTTTTTGGCTACTGGTTGCTTGTTCTGCATGGCATTAAATTCTTGTTTGCTTTAGCATTAAATGGGTTCCTAAAAACATTTGGTAAACCTTGGCATTTAGAAGCTCCATGTTCTTGCTCTGTCTGTTGCATCAGTCTTTCAAATACATGTCCTGAGTGAATTAATAGAGGAAGAGGAAATAGAACAACTCTTAATTGGTTGGAGCTCAAAGGCTTTGGGGTGAAAAGCGAGCAGCTAACCTGCAGATTTGCTTACTTGCCCACTGGGAGGCACAGCAGGTGCATCGGAACGCAGTTGCAGGACCATCCAGGGCACACAGAGCCTTTCATCATTTCTACTGACTGTAGTTGTTTTTCTCATAATAGTAAGCCTTAGAAAAAAACACTGGAAACTTCTACAGATTTCCTCCACAGGAAATCTTCATTTTTTTCTGTGTGCTTTGCCTGCTTTATAGAAAGATATAAATGTGCAGACATGTTGTATGGGGTAAGACTGCAGGGGGAAGGGTGACAGCTCAGTGTATCACAGCCAGTATTGGTTGTTGATTTCAAAATGTCATTGCTGTCTGTATGCTTTGTGCTATCACTCCTGTAGGAAGAAGGTGAAAGTCTGACTATGATGGATTTGATGGGGAATGTAGCAAATGAGTTCACTGACTCACTGGTTCAGCTAAGGTATGTTTTTAAAACACTGATGTTAACAGCTGAAACATGGAAGTGGGCAGCATCAGCAAAGTCACAGCCATTTGATATTTTTATATTAAAATAGCTTCTTAAACAGCAGCGGAGCTACATAGATTTCCAAAAGAAAAATAGAAAATAAAGCAAAAATCTTTTTTCATGACATCTGACAACACTGTGGTGTGTTTGTGTGGGGATGGCAATGTGGAAACCTCTCTCCACAGTTATTTGAGAGTGATCGGTCCTTAGACACAAGTCATAAAGTGCCAGGACATACATGCTCATTGGGACCTTTGCTAAACCATTGGGCTAACTGGGCTTCTGCACTCTCGACAGCACATCAATCCGCATCATGCCAGAGTGGCTGGATTTTCTAGGCATCGCTGCTGTGGCTACTCTTTTATCAGGAGTACTGTTGAAACCACTTCTCCCAGCAAAGCTCTCTTTCAGGAAAACAAATACATGGTTCTAAGCTTGCCTGCTTAAATTTTAAAATATTTATGCAGACCTCTGATCGGGAACTTCAAACGAAGTTGTCTTCTCAGGTAAAGAGTTGCTGTGACAGTCTTGCTAAAGCCAGCCTGTCACAACTGTTCTGTGAAGTGTGCACAAAGATGAGTCTCAGTGATTTTCTTTTTTAACTCTTTCTAAGATTCTTGTAGGAAAAGGTGCAGCAAGGCCATTTTCTTATCTGATTAAGTATACTGTAAGTGTATTTTTGAAAGTAAAGTCATTCTTGTTATCCTTTAAGTAAAGTTTTGCAACATTTCCCAGATTGGGATGCCCATCCCAAAAGGTGCAGCACAAGAACAAATACCTGTTCCATGGGACAAATTAAAAATCTTGTCTGTGCTGACAAATTAGTCTTTTAATCTAGACTATTTTGGGGAACAGATGCCACAGCTCTTGAATGTAAGCTTGTTTTTTGTAAAGCACAAATACATTTTCATGCTATAATCCCTTCCTCTCAAATTTTTAGCTCTCTCTGATTTGCAAATTTCTTTTCAGGTGTTGAATCCCACCTTTCCTTCTGAAAATAAAGTATGCTGGGAAGAACAGCAGCTTTCAGACAAGCAGACTTCGTTGAAAGCAGATGAAGATGTGAGACTTTAGACTTGCAGGAGACTTTAATTCTGTTTCTCTTTGTAGGAAGAGAAGAAGAAGGTTTGATAAAATAATAAGACACAGTTCTTGATGTTCCCCCTAAAAATGCACTCAATGTGCATAGCTGTCTTGTTTTTAGGTCTGTCCTTACATTTGTTTGGAAGTCTGCTTGCTTTGAAAAGCAGGGATTATCTGTACCTTTCAAGTAGTAGTCCCCAGAAGACACTGCAGGCAGATGATGTCAGCTGTGTTCGTCCTTCTCAGCACTTCTGGTGTTGCTTCTTTGCAGTGAGGTATCACTGTTACTGAAATCATGCTTTTGGATAGAGGAGGGCGAGACTTAATTTCAGCCTGCTTTAAATGTCTGTGTTTTCAGCATCTGCTTTTATGGCTTGTAAAACTGGTATGGATGCAAGTCCTGGTGCTTCCCTAGATACTTGCTACGCCTCCACAGCTGCCTGGTGGAGAGTCAGATGACCTCGGTGACAGACAATTCAAAAAGAGGGGCTTTTCCCCCTGTAATCATCCATGACTTGCAGGGGCTGCATGTCTTCTCTCTACTGTGTGCATATGTCAAGTGGAGTGAGGTGTGCACGTGAAGAAGAAGAGTTTGGGCAGGGATTGAGTGAGAGAGCACAAAGGAATAGTTAGAAGTTAGGTGGAGGATGCACATTTGCTCAGTGGAGGCTAGGTGAAGGTCTCCCTGGCAAAAACTTTCTGCAGTGGTGGACTTGACCAGCTGGGCCTTTGTCAAAGAGGTGTTGCCTCGATGCATTTCTTATCATATCTGTCATTTTGGTCATTGGTAGTGTTTGGCTGCTTAAATCTCTGCCAGCTGTTCTTGGAACCTGAACAGAGGCAGGAAATGAAAGATCATCAGGGATGATAAAGGCCCAAAGAACAACAGGCACATGAAACCAAAATTTTGATTGCTTGGACTTTTTTATTTTACTGGTTTTTAAGTGCTGTAAGGCAAGTGAGTTTTGAAGAAAAGTGATGTGACTGCTGTATTGCCTTTGCTTTTTCCAGATCATGGGAACGTGCATACTCATGTTGAAATTACTGCTTTGCTGGAAGAGACCTGCTGGTTACTTTTTCAAGCGTTACTTAAGAAGGGGTTAAAATTAATATTGCAGATTTTGAATTAGCTGCAGGATTGAAATGTAAATGTTGCAGCAAATTCTTACAGTGCCTTGCAGAACTGCTGGGAGAAGGTATTCACTGCATGGTCCATATCAAAACAGGAAAGCTGTGTCTCAGGAAAATAAAATCTGTCAACATTTTTTTTTGGCCTAAGAAAGAGAAATATATCCTGAATGTTCCTACATGTCAGAAGTATCTTCCCTGGCTGAAATGGGTATTGGATGTTATGGCAGAATGAGTGATGTGTCTGTTGCAGGGATTTTGTTTGTTTAATTTAAGTTGGGCTTCTAGAAGATGGTGCTGAATCTAAACATGCACCTTGAAGCTGCTGTTTGCATTGAGGCTGTTGTTGCATGATCGTCTAAATCAGTTCTAGGATCAGTGGAGAAACAGTGACAATCCTTTCAGTGTAAGCAAAGACAAATGAATAGTTAATGAGGGAGAAGGTGTTTCTGTAGCTCAAATGGGCACTTTTAAGATGATTGTAGGCGGTTGTTAGGGCTCCTTATGTCTCATTTTCCTAATTGTGTGGGATTGCATATAAAAACAGCACAGAAATTTAACAGCAGATATCTCCAAAATTATCTTAGTGACTCATTTTAAAAAGGGAAATACCTTATATGTACTTATTGTAAACTTGGTCTGAATACTGATTCATTTTTTGTGTAATCTTGGTTGTGCAAGATCTGCAAACACAGTAGACTGTGACAGCACCTGCTATCTTCCTCCTTTCCCTCAATTTTAAACGAAATTTTAAATGAAATGTTCATAGATAATTTATTCTGAAATTGCAGATTCTAAATCCATAATTAATTAATCTCGGTTTGTTTCTGTTGGAGAATCAGACGGGAGCCAACATCATTCATATGCAGAGAACGTCTAAGTGTGTTTATTGGATACAGAAACATGGAAGTCAGTATAGAAAATATAAATAGGTATTTATAGTACATGCCTTCACTGAACAGTGGCTTAGACATATCTGCCCTCATTTTCCTCCTGCTCCAGACAAGCAGGCAGCATCCAGAGAGGTGACTTGTCTTGCCCTCTCCTTCACAAACTGGGTAAGACCAACACATGAGGAGAATGATGGATACTGGCAATTTTGTCTCATCTAGTGTCACTCTGAAAGAGAGGCCCCAAAATTAATTTTTAGACAATGCAACTACTAGTTTCTCCCATGATTTTCCTCCCTTCTGTTCCCTTCCCCCAGTCCTTCAGCAGCTGTGTGGAGGGAGCTGTACCTGGTGTTGGACACGGACTCTGTGAGATAACTGAGCTCTCCTCTTCTGCCGAGGAAAAGACTGTAACCCTATATTACTGTTGAAAAGCACACTGCAAGATATGCTTTAATTAGAATGTATTTTGCTGCAGTGTAATTAAGGGTAAAAGGCTTTGCTTACTGGAGTAGTGCATTTTATTATTGTGCTTTGCTATATCAGATTCTTATCATTGCCTTGGAGAGAGGGAAATGAGAATATTGGAGATCATAGCATTCACAGTAACAGCCTGCATAATAACTTTTTGTGAAGGCTGCTCCTGAGTTTGACTTGACTTGAGGCAGTCTCGACAGGATTTCATGCTGGAGGAATATAATACTTCAATTGTAGTATTGCATGGTACTTCAAGAAGAGGGCAGACAGAGTTGAGCTGACTCTTTTGGTTGGGATAAACAGCCTTCTAGTAATAAATGCAAATCAATGGGGACTCAAAGTTGGAGTGTTACAGTATTTTTGCTGTTGAAATAAAAAATGAAAACTACCAGATCTTCCAAGATGTATATAAACAAACAATTCAATTTCAAATATGTGATTGTTGGCTAGCTGTGTTTTGATTCAGATTTGCTACAACATTTTGGTATGGGAAGTCAAAATTAAATAAACCAACTAAGTGTCAAAGGTAATAATTCAGTGTTCTCAGAAAGTGTCTTAATGACATGTTTTTGTAGAATTGCTTTTTTGTCCCTTTCTCATGTGAAAAATATTTTTATTTTTTGCTCTCTCTCTTCCCACCCACATTACAACCTTTACAGAACAGAAGTTATGGTTCCTGATGAGCTTACTGTTTGTAGATGTCGTGCTGAGAAAGATCAGAGGCTTTCATGTCATCTCATGTACTGATAATGATACCAACTTCTTACACATAAGTGGTCACAAGTAAATCTGAGCTTAGGTTTGCAGCAACAGTCACTCAGCATCATAAGAGATTGCTTAGTTGGAACAGCTGGTTCCAGAAACTGCAATGTAGGTAGGTTCAGTCATTTGCCACCCTCAAAAGTAAAAAATGCAGTATTTCTATTCCTGTCTCCCACTCTTCATGTCTGGCTGCTTAGTTTTCCAGCTCAGTTATCCTGCTACAGTAGTCCCTAAAGCTGTGCTGAAACCAGATTGTTGAAATTTCCACTCAGACTTTAACAGCAGCAACTTCTCTGCTTTTAGAGACCAGAGGTACCCTGAAGAGAGGAAGTACATCATTAACTGGGTTTATATTTTCTGTTAAAAAATACAGTTGGTATAAAACAGAGTATGTTGGATTATTTTTATCACAGTTAACACTCTGTGCCTTAAATTATCATGAATTTTTACTCGCAGGAGAGTCCATGCCTTGAATTGAGTCAAGTGGTGTGGTGTGCTGTGGCCAACTGCTGATCCCAGGCTTTTTGTGTTAGGAAGCAAATATAGCTGAGGGAGAAAGGGTGTTTGACAGCTGAATGCTGTTCATGAGCCTTCAGCTCTATTCCTGAACGTAACTGTGATTGTATTGGAGGTGTTTTAGCCAGATGCCGTGCCATATGTCTGTTCAAGTTGCAGACAGATGTAGAATAGTTTTCTTTAACCTTTGTGTGGTTCAATGAATTAGCCAAGAGGTGCACGTACTAGCATATAAAAGAGTCCTCCTTACAGCGTGTCCAAGTTAGTTGTGCTGCAGTTAATTCAGGTTTTGTGCTCCTGTTCCATCTCTTACTGATTTTGCTGTGAGGGCAGTCTTGTTGTTTTGGTCCTGTAGTTCAAGTGCTCATTTTAGCTGTGGTGCTTGCTGACTTTCCAGTGGTTGGATAGGGGTCATTCCAAGCATTTCAAAAGGGATTTGGCTGTAGGGCACAAGTTAACGGTTTAATAACTTCACTGAAACTGGAGATGTAAATGTGGAAACATGGGGAGAAAGTTAACCCAGCCCTTCATGCTTCCCAATTAATCAACCTAGAGCTTATATGGAAAAGAGTTAATTATTTGAAAATCATTTCAACTCCATGGCTCTGTGGCTTTTGCTTTTCTTATATTTCATATATTCTTTGGAGGTTATTTTAATGGGTTGGCTGCATTAACAATCAATCTAAAATAAAAAGCTCCAGTATGTAGAGAATCTTTCAGTGGATCATGAATAGTAGTGTCAAAATCTAAAGAATAATAGAATGAATAACCTTAATGATCTTATAAATGTAATTTAATTTAACAAGTATTTTTAACTTAATATATTAAATATATCTAGATATTTTAATAATATTAATTGTTAAATGCATATTTTCTTCTGTAAGTAGACACACAAGTTCACAACATAAGAAGTAACCTTCAAATACTGGCTGGCTGGGGCACCATTGCCTGAGGTATGTTGGATTATTGATATTTAGATATTGACTGCAAAGTTACATATAAAGTGTCTGTAAAAAATTAGTTCCTTGCTATTCCTACAAACAACACAGTTGCTGTTATATTCAGAGATACTGAGTTTTACTACGTGTGCTTCAGGGTCGTTTGTGAGGAAGCAGATTGTATGTTGGAAGTTGTGTCCCTGCTCTAGGCTGTGTTACTAAATGTTTTGCGGGTGTAGGTGTCCCTTGTAAATGGGGTGAGAACTGGTGAGCTGGGCTGATGCCTGCAAGTCTCTGGCTCTGCTGAAGAAACAGACAAGTTACCCCATGTGTCCTAGCTCTGGGTGACTGTTCAGATTCCAGCACTCCTAATGTCTACCTTTATTTGAGTTAATTCTCTTATGTTTAAGGTATCTTGCTAGTTAGTCTAGGTTTCCGACTGCCTTTGGTGCCTGAAGATTACAACACACAAGTTTCTTAGTGTTGGAAACTCCCAGAATTACTTATTTTGTTTAAAACCTGAAAAGTGCTTGTTCCAGGCAAAAAGCTAGGGCAACATCAGCATCTTTGATACACACAGATTCATTTTACAGATTTTTTTTTTTAATTTAACCTAATAGTATATTCCTACCCAAACAGTCAAGCTTGTGATTTTTTAAAAACAAATAAATCATGTGAACTGGTGAGCAGTGTTTGGCATACTGAATGGGCAGGGAGGGTCTCTTGCATTTGTAGCTTTGTTTTCCTTCCTTGTCACAGGATGTTATCTTGGAGACTGAAGTGTTTTGACCTTCAGAAAGATGAGCCATAAAGCTCACCAGAGGGAGAATCGGTCCTTGTCATCTCTCTGCACATTGTTTTCCACTTACCCCAACTATCGTATTTCAAACCCCAGGCCTTCGTCCAGCCCATGCACAATTTTTGTAACCAGTCTAGTGAGGGATGTGATTTCCCTTCTTCTACCAGTTACACTTAATTTATGGCAGTAGTGTCTGCGGTGTGGAGTCACTGCAATAAAATTGTTCCCTCCTTGTGCAGGGGAATTTGCTGTAGCAGCAAAGGACTTCTGTGTTGGGGTAGTTGCACGTTCCATAGTGTGGATTGACTGCTTTAAGTAATGGGTCTAATCAGAGGGGTTTGTTTTCTGTGTTTTGATATGACTGTTGAAGTGTTGTGATGCTTTTCACCTGTGTCAGGAGAGGAACTTGGGAGTGCAACCATGCCGGTTCAAACCCTGCTGTCATCCCTGTCCCAGGGCTTATCCCAGAGGATACTTACTGCATTTGGGTGTGCCTTCTTCAGTGTGGTACCAGAGGCTTGTGGTGCTGTTAGTTACAGCAGGATCTCACCTGGCACAGGGATAGGTACCCTGTTTGCAAGAATTTTTAATGGAAAGCTAGAACTCGTTTTTTTCTTAGGAAGCCTTCCTGCCTAAGAGAACTCTTCTCATAAATAGCTGGATGTTTTTCTTTCCTTTCTCCTTTGCATACCAGAGAAAAATTGCAGTATCTCTCTAGTCTGAGGAGAGAGAAATCTTCAGTGTTACAGGCTGTGCTGGCAGTGAGCCGGAGGCAGGGAGGCCAGAGGCGATGATAAAGCTTAGGAACAAAAAGCAGTTTATGCCTTTCCGCAGGCATAAATGGGCAGTTTTTTGCTTTTTAGTGTTCTTGCCTTCAAATAAACCTTTTAAATTCCTTTCACTGCTGTGGCATTTTGGGGGATACCTGTGTATATCTTACTTTACACCTGGAGTTGAAATGGCCATTCCTATTTAAAACAGAAAATCTTACATACTTGGGCAAGCTGTATTGTTAGTATTGCCTTTTAACAGCATGAATGTCTACAGCTAGGTTTTGGTATGTGGAATATAATTATGAAGCAAAGGGTAGTGATCTGTCTCTTATATTTTATTTGTGATTATGATTCAGCAGTAAAAGACTTCACTGAAACCATGCCTGCTGTTGGAGGTTATGGTGCGGACTCTGAACTGCTGCAGAGCACTTCTGCCTTCAGGCACCGTGACGTAGAGATTTTTCAAGTGGCTGTTTTGGGGGGAGAGGAGATGTTTTATTGTAAGAGTTACATGAAGCACTTCAGAAACACTGCACTTCTTTTTCCTTTCTTTCCTTTCACTTCCATTATTTCCTTGAGTTAGTTAAACCACACTAAGCAAAAAGTTTATCTATGAGCAATACCTTAATACTTTTGTCAATTGTGCTTTCTATCAGGATGGTTTAATCGTTTACTAAGATTAAATTGCTAAGCAAGCATTTTTTCCAGACAGACACCTCTGATGTCAGATCACACAAAAGCAGATCACCGTGACAAGCTGGGCACTGCCATTAACCAAGTAAACCTTGCATCCTGACCTTTCTAAAGCAAGCTCCCCTGTGTCCCTGCTGCAGGTGCGGCTTTGGAGGCATGCCGGGGCATGGAGGGGCTGGGAAGGAGCACCTTACAGCACGCTGGTGCCATCTGATGGTAAGCTTTCCCAGCGTTTTCCCCCTTCCCAGCAATATCAACAGGCTTTTATTTATTTTTTGAGAGTCCGATGATTATGTTGATTGCATGGTTTTATATATATCTCCCAGAAATAGAAAGACTATATTAATTTTAAAAATCTGGCATATTTTGTGTAACTTTCCTTAATTCATCCTGTGTTTTAAAAACAGCTTTTAAATTAAACTACAACCTACAGTATTACTTTTTCACTTAGTTTTCTTTTTTTTACTCCCCAGAAGTAACCATTAATTACAGACATGGTCTTCCTGTGATAACTCTTATGCTGCCCACAAGAAGTGAACGCTGTCAGTTCACTGTTAAGCCAGTGGTGACCACTGTAGGAGCATTCTTGCAGGATGTGCAAAGAGAAGATAAAGGAATTGAGACAGCAGAAGTCTTTACAACAGGTATCTTTATTTCTCTTATTCCCCAAAATAAATGCATTGCTTTTCAAATGGCCTGTGCTTTCCTTCTGAAGCACAAGTTCAGTCCTCCACCAGGTTTGGCTGATGTTACTGTTGGGGTAACTCTTGAATGCTTCTGGGGTTTATTGGTGTTTAAAATTTAATATCTGAGTTCTTTGAAAAGGCTGATTAAAAATGCAGAATTAGATACATTTCTGTAACTCTCCTTTTATCCCAGTAGTGTCCTCTCTTAACCTTTTTCAGTTTAGCTTCTCTTTGTAACACTGTCTTTAAATAAGTATCTCTCTTCTGATTTCCTTGACATCTTTTTCTTTCTTTGTCCTCCATGATCATTCTTAAAGACAATCTGTCAGGCTTTGAATGTGATGTCTGCCAGCTGTTCAGTGTTACCCAGAGCTGAAAATATCCTACAAATTTGAAATCATATGAAAAACTTTCAAGGGCTAAGCAACCAGATAATGAGTGCAACAGTAAAGGGCAGCTTTTTGAGACTTTGGGGAAGTTTCGTTTATCAGCTGGAGTGCAATACTTTGGGCCCTTGAGTTGCAAGGAAACGGATTTGCTAGAGTTGAAGGCTAACTGATGTTTTAGCATTGATGTGCTCTTTCCTCCTTGTAGCATACTGCTTATTCCATTGTCCCAAGTCTTTAAATAATTTTCTCAAGCTCTACTCACTGTTTTCTTGTGTTTGTCTCTTTGATTTTCCTGTTGATAAAAGCTAACATCCAGTTAGTTATTCTGGTTCTCCATTTTATTTCCAAGACAATTTGGTTTGTGTTTTGGCAGTGCTTTGTAGTTTTTTCACAGCAATTCTGAAGTCTTGCAACCTCTGTCTTGCTACTAGAGGACTTAATCTCAAAAGCAGAACTGGGATGTAGGGTTTTTTTCTGAATCTGATAGAATAGGTATTTGAATTTGGCTAACTAAAAGCATCTGTATCTCCCCTTCCCCACTCGTGTCCCAAGAAAGAAAGAGAGAAAGAAAGAAAACAAAAAAAGGATAGCTACATGTGGAAGGATCTATTTTCCATCAGTAACACATAAGCAGAAGAAAGGGTGGGGTCAAGGAAAACTGATCGAAAGTTTCATAGCTGGGTGCATTCATAACATTCCCTTTCTTTCTGGCTGATATTGCAGATGGCTGCAGGGACTTTTAAAGAAACTGAAAACAGACTGATGTTCCCAGCAGGTCAGGAAGCCACAGATCTAGGAGAAGCTGCTTTAGTTGCCTTTGAGAGCACATTTAGTAAAACAGGAAAATATCCCACAGAGCAAATTTTTACATCCTCTGGAGCAATGGAGTTGTGACCTGTGTGGATCCCAGTATGTGCATGAGCTTCATGTACGCAGGAACTTTGTTGTTGCTTTTAAGGTGGTTTTTTAGGCTCTGCTACTCAGCAAAAGTAGAAAATTCTCTTGAAAAAGGTAATTTCCTAAAAGACTCTTATCTTCAGAAGCCAGTGTAACAAATGGCTGTTGTCAGCAATTCCCCTTAACATGGAAGTTTTTCACTACAAAGGATTTCTTAACTGGAGGGAGGCAGAACATGTGCCAGCAAACAGTTAACCTCTGGGTACTGCTATTGTGCAGAGACATCCAGGACAGGAGTGTCTGTGATTTAGTGCCGAATCACATTCTTTTGTGAAGTGTATGCTTCACAAGTGACTAATGTTTGCACTGAAGCAGGAGTTAGCTTTTGCTGACATACCACAGAGGAATGTGATTCAGCAGTGAATCACAAAGTCTGGCATTTTTGGCAGGGACAGGCAGCAGATTCCAAAGTGGAGAGGGATTTGGGCCCTTTCCCTTGGTCTCATCTGTTTAAACACAGACTCTCCCTCCTCTGTCTTTGGAATAGAAACATTGCCCACTTTGATTAAAACAGTGACTGTGAAACAGTTATCTGCTCTGTATTTGTCTAGTGCTGGGCAATTGTAATGTTAGAGAACAGCTTAGATGTTTAATTGATTAGGAAACTGATACTGTAAAGAGAAACTATTGGTCAAGTGCCGAGTGTTGATTTTAAACATTTATTATTAAAGAAAAAATACGAAGCCTTGATTTAGTGCAGACACTTCTTCTGTGTCATTTAGCCATTAAATGAAAGCTAACCTTAACTGATAATATCAGTGCTGTGTATGATGACTTGCTTTCATTTTCTGTGGGTTTGGGTTTGGTCCTGCAAAACTTTGTCGACAAAAATGGCCCTTTGTCCACATGGGCACACTTATGTTTAGGTATAGGATTGAAAGTAGCCTTTGCTGAAAGTGTGTGGGGAATTTTGTAAAACAAAGTACCTCTCCCCAAAACTTTTCTTCTTTTCAGTTAATAAAAGGTTGCACAGGTTAATAAAATGGTGGCATATCAGATCCAGAACAAAGAGCCTGTCTGACACTTCTTTTGAAAAGCATTTTTTGCTTAAATGTCACTTTATAAATGTCACCTTAATGAGGTTTGATGTTTTATTACACTGTAAAAGGAAAAATGAGTGGATGGGCACATTAGAATTTCATATTTTGGATTGAAAGTGATAGCCTTCTGGGTTTGCTACCCACACAGAGTGGGCGGGTGAGCCAGCTGGTGCATTAGCTTGCAGAGCTCAGTAGTCTCAGCTTCAGCAGATGAGGCCCTAGGACAGAGTTCTGGGGAATAAATAATTGCAGGTGTGGGGTCCTCTATGGTGCCTTTCTGTAGTGGGCATGGTGGAGGAGCTGGGGCAGTAACATAGTGACAAATATTTATGTACAAAAATCTTGCTGTTTTGTACCCTGCTCATTATTAGTCTTGGGAGTGAAGCTGCTGTTTTGTGCTGCTGCCTTAGCCCTTGGCAGGGACAGTGGAGGATGCCTTTTTTAGACATAGGAAATGAAAATCAGGTCCAACAGGTATCATGGAGCAGCTGCTCTGTGACTTTTCAAACCCCCATGCCACAGTGATGTGTCCAGCAGCAGCCGTATGTGGCTCTGGGGGTTCTTGTGCCATCTGAACCCCAGTGTGCTCTTGGCGTCCACTGTTATATGTTACTGCTATGAAGTCCAGAAGCTCTTTTTCAGTAGGAGCTGTAAAATTGCAGGTAAAATCCATGGGGTACCATTCATATGAATTTTTGCATTAAAAAGAAAAGTAGAAAAGAGTTCTTCAGAGGTATGCCTCTGTGACTCCTGGTCTGCCTTTCACTGGACAGTGTAGCTGTCTAGTTCTTAACTCCCAGTCACTGATAGCAAAACAGACTGATTTTAAGTACCATTAATAAAAATCTGATCACCACTACCGACAGGAATTGCTCTTTTTAACTTGAAGAGCCTGTTTAAGTAAGGATCTAAATCTGTAACTGAAGCTGAGGTCTTTGAAGGTCTTTTAATTTCCCTAAACTCCAGTGAAGGTGCAAACTTGTGTGTGGGTGAAGAAACAAAAATGTAGATCCTTAGGTTACAATTTGTTGCTGGGGTATTCAGAACTTCCTTTGCTTCTGCTCTCCCCAGTGGGTTGATTCTAGTTCTAATCATCACACAAGAAAATGCAAGCCTGCTCATAGCAGGGACAAGTCCGAGTGACCCCATTAGAGAGACCATTCAGGTAGGTACACTGAGTTGCTGTCACAGAATCACAGAATATTCTGAGTCAGAAGCGACCAGCAAAGTCCAGCTCCTGGCTCTGCACAGACCAGCCCCAAGAATCACACCATGTGTTTCTCCTTACTGTTTAGTATTAGTCACCAGTTTTTCTGAAAATACAGTTCCCTTTTAAACATTATTAATTAAAAACTCCACCACTTCTCTATGGGGTTTTCTGCTAATTTTTAAAACTCATTATGGTAAGTCATCTAAAACTTAAATCTTTATTCTGCAGATGGTATCAAGGTCTCTGATGCAACCTTGATGGAGGTCTTATTGATGAATGACTTTAAACTTGTTATCAACAGCACAGTGTACAGTGTGTCACCTCCTGTCAAAGGTAAGAGCAGTCCTTAATAACTGATTATCTCACTTCATTTAGTGAAAGGCATGGGAAGTTTTACAAAACTGGAACCTCTCTGGAGAAAAGTATTTCTCCTTGGTTTTGTTTCTTTACCATTGCATAGTCGTGCTTTTGGGGTTGTAGGTGAGGAGAGAATGAAGAAGGGTGGGTTCCTGAAATGGTTTATGTGACAAATATTGTCTTTTCAGATAAGCTGAGTAGTGAGCATGCTACTGACATGGAAGATATCAAATCCTTGGTTCACAGACTGTTTGTAGCTCTACATTTAGAAGATCACCAGATCAGGAAAGAGAGAGAATTGCTACAGAAACTGGACCACCTGAAAGAAGAGCTGCTGCCTCTTGAACAGGTTGGAAAAGGGGGGGGTTACTTTTTTTATTAAACTCAAAAGTATTTCCTTTCATCAAGAGTAAGTCCTGTGATAGAAGAAAATCTGCATGAATGGCTAGGGTGTGTCTACTTTGTTATGTAAACAAATGTCAGCTCAAACAGAATTCAAATTATTTTCAATTCACTTATTTCCCCTGTTGTTAGCGATATTCCTGAGTGGAAATCACAACACCTGGGGAAAGCTGTCATGGCCAGTATTGAGATTGAAAGGCCATTTAGTCATCTGTTGCTGTATGAGTTCTGAGAAATAAAATCAATAGCGGGGTTGACATCATCTGTGTCTTCGGCTAGTGCACCAAAGGACTCCTGCTTTATGAGGACCAGCCTCAGTGTTACCCAGAACTGTCTTGAATGGTAAATGGAAATCCAGTAGACATAGATCCCTCGTAGTTGGAAGGGCAAACTAAAAGCAGGATTTCTTGGTGCACAAAGGCAAGAAGATCTGGCTGCTCTTGGATTTCAGTCCTTTTTTTTCTCAGCAGGGTAAGTCAATAAGAGATCCTGAAAAAGGATCCAGCCCAGGAGAAGAAAACAGTTGATGAGCTGCTCATCAGAGGAGCAGTCATGTTTGTTTGAACAGGTTTCTGTGTTTCTTTTCCTTAGATGAAAGCCAGGATCATGGACAGTGCAGATGCAAAGACCTCCAGGCTTCTATGGGTTGGCTTAGCTCTGATGTCAACTCAAGGGGGAGCACTGGCATGGCTCACGTGGTGGGTCTATTCATGGGACATCATGGAGCCAGTCACGTACTTCATCACTTACGGGAGTGCCATGGCTTTCTATGCCTACTTTGTTCTTACTAAGCAAGTAAGTCTTTGTCTTGTATGTGTCTGGAATATTGAAAAGGAGGAAAACTAACTCTGAAAATCACAATGCTTGGGCTCTGATGAAAACAGAACTTAGTAAGTAGCCTTGCCATCAGACAGGGACTTGTTTGATCCTTAAGAGAGCTGGATACAAACATTATGCAGAATCAAGCCAGGTGCTGTTACGTATGAACTGCAGATCAGCTGCTGACCATAACTACTATCTTTAAGATTTCATAATCTAGGGAATGAGAAGTAATGAAAGAAATCTCTCCTTTAAAATGTTTGTAGATCACTTTGCATAGTGAATGGCACCTTGCTCATTGCTGTAAAGGGAGAGCAACTACTACTGCTATGCCAGTTTGTGAACACTGCCTTACAGAAGAATATCACTGAACAGTAGCTTTTATTTGCTGGAGTTTGTGTATAAACTCTGCAGGAACTCTGGCAATTGAATTACTGAAATATACCTTATTTAGTGCCTTGAAAAAAAGCTATTGCTTTGCTTTTCATAATCTGACAGCTCTTCTATGGCTTTGAATGAATGGAAGTAAATCTAGGACAGCTGAAGTGGAGCAGGAAGCAGGCATTGTGTAGAACAAAAAACTGTTTTCTCAGATCTTACCTGAGCTTCACAATACAGACTTACTCTAAAATCCTGTAAGACTTGGGGAAACGTTTCTTTTTCCTGTTTTAGCTCTGTGCTTTACTCTCAAATTGAGCATATTGATGTCAAACTTTCTATGATGCAGAACTCTTTTATTGTGGAGGTATTGTGGAAGAGTGACCAACACTTTCTTCCATAATACTAGCGATCTATAGACCTTGTGAGACACCATGGTCCTTTAGTGAGAAGGGGAGACATGTCTGTTTTTATGAAGAGGTGGCTCTGAATGTGAGTTTTACTCCTTCTCACTCTTCTTGAAGGACTAAGGCATTCCTAATTTTTGTGAGTAGACAAGAGATTACTACTTGGCTCTTTTGAACAGCTGCTGTTGCCATTGCTTAAGACTTTCAAGTAAGTCCACGAGAAACAGTACCTGAACTTTCTCTGACTCCTCAAAAGTAGTGTCTGTTGACTCCGGTGGCTCCAGTCATGAAGATCACGTGATGTCTTTGTTATGGTTGAAAATTCCTTTAGATGTGATAGAAATGATTCCAACTATGTGTCTAAAAGGTCTTTATGACTGTAAGGCTATAACCTTATGTGGAGCCTCTTTACAGAACATAGGTGTGCGTTGAACTAGATAAATGTGCCTGAAACAGGCTGAATTTCTAATCTTCTGACCTCTATTCAGTTTTCTTTATTTTCTTAAATATGTGTCCTCCTTCCTTCCCCAGGACTACATTTACCCTCATGCTAAGGACAGGCAATTTCTCCACTACTTCTATCGGAAATCCAAAAAACAGCGTTTTAATGTGGAACGATACAATAAACTCAAAGACGACCTAGCAGAGGTATTTAAACACAATCCTTAAATAATGAGATAGCTTTTGGCTTAAGACTTTTTCAGTAAACCCTTAGCTAACAGATAATTGGCCTCAGGGTTTGCTACTTACATCTAAACATTGTATTGCTTATCAGCCAGTTTCAGCTGTTCAGATAACCATACAGTGTTTGCCATTGACATATAAACTACTTCAGGGAGACCTTCATGAATTTAATTTTAAAAGAATTAAGTCAGTTTATCAGCCTATTTTTTGCATACTCTAATTAACGTTGCATTTTAAAACCATTTTTAACCATGTTTGCTGAACTGCTGTGGTAAGTCTCCTCCTGTCCTTGGAAGGAGATTGTCTTGCAGAGTTCAGCATTTGACACCATAATCCTGTTCCTTAGGTAAAATGCTTAGATTTACAGAATATGGGCAACTGGATGGAAAGGTAGTGTGTGTAGGAGAAACTTTTTGGCCTTCATGAAAAAGTCTAGATCTCTCACTCCTCAGTTCTTACTCTTCCATCCCATCTTGCCAGCCCCGTGTTCAGTATTTTGTAAAAGAAAACAGAACATACCCCTAATTTTAGTTCAAAACCCATAGTTCAGGGCATAATTTCATGAGCAACATTTGATGTAAAGCTAAAGTTTGATGCTCTTTCAGTGGTTTATGAGTATGAATTTTGTAATTATGATTTCAGGAAAATTAATACTTTGGGGTGTGGGTGAGTGGGTTGGTGGGCTGTTTCTCTCTGGGGACTGGCAGAGTGACCTCAGCGGGTCTGTTCAGTGTCCTCCATTTGATTGGTTTGGTTTCTTGCCTAAGACCAGTGCCTTCTGAGAAGATACTGCATGTGTGACACAGGAGAAAACAGAAGGCTGCAGAAGGATGAACTTCCCACTCTTTTAAGAATGAATTCTCTCTTTCTTGCATTGGCAGGCAGAAGAATCCTTGAGGCGTCTGCGCCAACCTCTGCAGCTGAGGCTTCCCATCCAGGAAATCAGTGACAAGGACTGACTTTGGTTTTGTATATATTGGAGTTGCCCTTTCACAGCTGTTATGAACATTTAGTTACTCCATAGAAACTGCATATTTTTGACCAGTATAGTTTTGAAAGTTGGAATAAATACAAATTAAAATGATTTGGTCACTTGATGGTTTGGGTTTGTTTGGTTTTGGTTGTTTGGTTTTTTTAAACCCTGTGAAGAAGCTGCTGAAGCAAAGTTCTTCAAGGTATTTGTCAAATCTCCTTAGTACAATGGAGGCATTCTGACTACAGGCATTCTCCCTGTAAAATGACAGGGACATTTTATAGAACAAAGGGTGTCTTTTTAGGACATTTACTGTAGAACAGCAGTAGCTCATAGGATTCTTCTTGCATTAAGTATTAAGGATTCTTTTCCTGCAATTACTGTTCCTTTTTCCCTGGCTCTGTGCGTTGACTCAGCTGGTGTAACACCATTAGTGGAGACTAGACTTGCACCATAGGTAAGATTTTTTGGTAAATATTGCTGAATATTCTCAAACTTACTATAAAATCAATTGTTTTATTGTTGCATTTTATTAAAAGAATTTATCAAAACATTCAAACATACATGATTTATGTAAAACTTAAAAGTAGCCATAGTAAGATTTCACATCTGTGATTCAGAACATAGAATATGAGAAGACTTAACTAAAGCAGAGGCAGTAAATAAATTCTTTTATCCCCAGGAAAGTGGATTAAGACACTCTGCTCAGTTTGAGTTCTCCATTGTCACAACTAAGCAAGGTGTACGTGCTCTCATTTCACTACTGCTTGCTTTTCTCCTGAGGATTCAAAGTACCAACAAGTTGTGATTGTGCCCCAAATGTAAATGATGTCCAAGCAAAAAGCAACCCTTTATTAATTAACCCTATTTATATTAATGCTACAATTGTACTCAAGAAATTAAGTTCCTTTTTAGTGTTGAGAGAAAATAAAAAAAATGTCCAAAAAGCTCAATAAAGCCATAAAAATGGCAAGGTGGATATTGCTGTCCACAAATCTGAAAAGATGCTTCACATATTCCCTGAAAAGTGTGATCTTGGAGCACGATAAATTAATCTAGTGCACCATTAGAAATGTTTTGGAAATAGAATATGCCATACTTGGATGGCAATGAAGCAAAAGGCTTTGTAGAAAAAAAGTAGTCTAGAGTACTAAGTTCAATAAAATCTGAGCACCTTCTAATAGTTTTGCACCAGTTAATTTTCCCCCAAATTCCCTGAGATGAACAGAGCTGTAATATCAGCTTTAAAATTGCTTTAAGGTTTTAGAAACTATTACGTGTACAAACTATAACATTTGATCCCAGTGATTTTCCAAACAGTCTTGTAGTCTCCTGGACTAAGATGTTCTCACTTCTGAAGCAAGGAGTAGTTAATGGTCATCATTGTTAAGTAACAATCTACTTAAGATTTTGGATGAAAATACAACTTTTTAGTTAACATTGAGGCAAAACAAGGAATCTGTTTTTTTCCTATAGCATTAATGTCTCTGCACATATCCACTCTGCGACAAGATACTTTCCTGTTAACGACAGTAAGAAGTTCTGTGAACTCCAAGGAAGATCCATACTTCCTAAGTGTCTCACACAAATCTTGAATGTACCAGGACCCATTTAAAGTTTCACGATGAGAATAGTAGCCTAATGTAGAACAGAAACATAAAATAATATCCAAATGTAAATAGTGATGCCTCTTGGAAAAATATTTATGAGGTCCACTGCTTGCTAGGTACCATCCGTATGGGATTACTAATGGGTGTAAATCTTACTTTGTCAATTATGTAATTTCACTGGAAAACTGCAGACAGGAAATGGCTTTGAGACCATTTAATAGTGCTCAGCTAAGAGCAACATGATTCAGGGATTGGTAGCTTACAGGACTCAATCTGCACATTACAAGAGAGCAGATGGGACTGAGGACAAGATAATGGAGAACTGGAGAGAAGAGCCATACAATGCAGAAGTTATAAGCCACAGGAATCCTACAATCCTGGAATAGAGGGACACGCCTGCTGTCAGTAGACAGCTCAGCAGCAAGACTGATGAGAATGTTTCAGTTTGGCAAATTAACTGCAATCTTGATAGTTTATTTTCACTTTAACACATAAGGTTCTTTCCCAGACAAGTTGTCACTTACCAGACACGTAAAAGAGATGACCTGGACCTTCTCATTTTTTTGACAGCAAAGTGAAGAAGTGCTCGGGGCTGTTACAGTGAATAGACACTGGATGTAAAATACTAGAACTTACCTTGTGCCACAGAGTAGCACATGATAAAGTCTGCACCAGCAGGCAGAGTATAGACACCAGCTGCATCCACTTCAGTCTCATTGACAGTAGATTCACTGCCACTGTCTGTTGAATCATAGGCAATAACTGGATCATCATGTTTATCACCTCGACATGCCTGTTGGTGAGAAGTACTGTTAGGCTGCCACCTCTGCCAAACTCACCTATGTGAATGTGGTACTTCTGACACTAACCAGAGGGGACTTCTGTTCAGCTAGGTGTTACACATTACCATGAGTCTGGATCATAAAGACCCATTTACTTCTCTGTCAGTTAAAATACTGGTGATGAAGTCCACTGAAAGCTCTGAGACGATTTCAGAATCACTGAGACTCAAAGGGACCTCTTGAAATCACCCAGACCTCTGATTTCCAAAGGTAAATGCCAAGCCAGTTGCACTGTACAAGAACTCAGCTGATTAACTAAGTTGTTTAGTTTTTGGATGAGTATATGTTACAGATGTTTCCACGTATTACTTGAAATATGAAAATATTTTTCCATGTTTGGCACCAGGTTAAAAGAAAAAGGAAACCTGAACAAGTCCTAATGAAAGATGAATTAACAATGTGCTGATTCTCGCAGCAGCCCTGTGCCTAAAGAATCTTTCATTTGGAAAAAAAAAAATAGTAATACTTAGAATTACTCTGTAAATTACTACAATTACAATCTGCTGAAGGCCAGGTTCATAGGTGAGTTTGCTAATTGTAATCTAGATAAGATAGGATAAAGTCCTGCATGACTCCATGACTGATTTGAACAGGAGGCTGGAACAGAGACCTGAGGTACCTCCCAGCTTGCATTATCCTGTGAACCAAGGAGTGAAAGAGGAGGTTACAAATGGGCTTTATTTGGCCTCGTATCACAAACAGTATTTCTGAGACAATAAATCCTTAAATTAATTCTTTAGAGAGATGCGAGGTATTGGTCACAGACAAAAAACAAATCATTACCACCACGAAAACCAATCAACCAACTAACCCAAACGTCCACACAAAAAGAAAAGAACCAAACAGAAAAACAAACCATGAAAACCAACTTAAGGATCAAGTAAAGGGACTTGCCTGGAAGAAAGCAATGAATGATAGCCTTTTTACAGCCTGGTCTAGGGCTGTGAGGTGTGAACAGCATGAACTGAGCTGAGAACTTTCCCAAAAAACAGTACTGCCTTCTCTGCCATTAAATGCACACTTGAGAGTGAATCTAACATGGGCTTGATTTGTGTTTCTCTTCATAAAATTACATACTAAATACAATATTAATACTTGTGTAAATACAGGTTTTTAAAATAAAAAAGAGAAGAATCCTTGTCTTAAATGCCTTGTGGAAAGACTGTTAGGAAAACTGATGTCTGTGTTGCAGGAAGACACAGGTTGGGGTGTTAACTCCACTGAATTCAGAAACAGATGTCTTACCTGAATGATAAATATCTTTGGCTTTCCTACCAGACTCTTGCACTTGTCTCCTCTGAACATGTCTGTGATTGTCTCAATTTTGATTTTGGCATCATATGCATAAACATGATCATTCTCACCATGACTCAGGAACACACAAACAAAGCAGTCAGCATTACTGTGGTCATCCATAGAGGCTGAAATAGTCAAGTGGTGTTAAAATGAGTAAACAGTGATCTTGAGGTTTAAGAAATATTGTACATTTGTATCAGATTTAATCCCTAATCTGTCCTTTTTCAAATGAAAGCTATTTTCAGACAGAGAAATATTGCAGATTTGAAGGTACGTTGATTCAACATGGCTGAAGGGCCACTAAATGCAAAAAGAATGTTACTTCTCCCATCAAGTACTTCCTTTCATCTTTCAGTGAATTCATTAGTTCTCTCCACAGAAATTTCCCTTATACTGCAATAATCTGCAAATCCTTCGAATGTTACACAACTTCCTCTTGCACAAAACTTGAAGTTAGATAAACAGAGAATGGAAGAAAAGATACCTGGAAATTCTGCTACAAATAGTTAGACATAATAAATGTATAGTTTCCTACCTTCAAAAATTTTCTGCAGCACATCTTCTGCTTTCAGGTCATCAAAAACTCTGACTTCAAACCCAAGGTCTGTCAAACTGTTGTTAAAACACATCAGTATTAGTACAAATGTTGCTCAAATTATATGTCAGTTGCTACCAACTCAGTTGCTTTTCCTGTGAGAGAATGAATATTCATGTTTATGCTTTATTTATGAAAAGAACTATTAAAGTTGATTTTAAACTCAAACCAGTGTCAAGTACAGGTCTAATACCTAAAGTTACTTCAAAGAGTTTGTCAAAAGAAAGCTCTAAACTCACTGAAATCATCGGACTTGTGCCAGCAGTTTCTGTGACATAAAGGAATGTGCCTTGAAGCTTTTTTAGTACAGCTTTCTGTACCAAAGTTGCATAGGTACTTATGTCTGCAAAATCTTTAGGTCTCTGCTTAAATGCAACATTTAGGTAACTGCTTAGTTGACCACAATTTCTGAAGTTTATCGTTTTTTAAGCATTAGTAAAGAAACTGGGATTCTTACCTGCGTCTCAGGTTGTTTCTGTCTGCGAAAGTCCCACGTCTGTCCGGCAATTTTAAATGCCAAAAAAAGTGTTCATGATTGAAGACTAATGCAATTCCTCTTCTTTGATGGTTCATTTTGTACTGTGCTGCAGGATCAAGTGTTTGTCTGTTGCCAGAGATGGAAGACATTGTTGATAAATGAGTTAATGGCTAACTGAATTACCCTCCTGTATTTCCACAAGGCAAGAACTTTTAATTGACTAGAGGAGGATCCAATTTGAGAAGACAAGACCTCCAAATGTACACAATTTTAGGAAGTCCCTAAATCTCTAGGTCTTTTTTAAAAGCTTGGGCATTTTAAGGAATTCAGTAAAAACAAGCATTGGGCGTTTACTATGGCTCCACCAGATAGGTTGAACTGTAGCTGTCTGCAATTTGCTTCCTTCTAAGTAAATCAAGTGCTGCATCATAAACAACAGACTGTAAACTGGTGATGAGGTGCTAAGAGTGGTATATTTTGCAAAAGGAGAACAAATGTTTATTGTTTATACCAACAAAATGAAAACTATGACAATACAACTGTTCATCTTAAGTTTTTAGCAGCCAGCCAACAAAACCCTAAAGCTGAAGGATAGAGGTGTTCTAAAGGACAGAATAAATGACCTACCCAGCTTTTAAGTAGAGGACGTTTATCATAGCCACAAACTCATGAAGTACCTGTGTGTTTGGGAGTAGCATTCAGCCATTTTATTGGTTTATGAGCAAAACACAACATAGAAGAGTGTAACAGCATGCTCTGGACTTGGTTGTAGACCCAAAGTTATGCCAACACTCGGCTCTGAAAGTTGGTGGAATTGAATTCAATAATTCTGTCACATTCTTAACAAAAATGAGAAAACCCTGCACTGATTTCAATGCCATGGACCATCTCTCTCTGCCACCAGAACTTTACCTTATGTCGAATGCATCTACTTCTGTGATGTTCTGATTTCCATCTGCTAGAGATCAAAAAGTGATTTAGCCACAAACTCATTCATTTAAAAAGAAACAATTTGAACTTATGCATCCATAAACTCTAGCTGTTAATGTGAACCAAAAGCTCATTTACACATCAGGGAAGTAGGCATGCAGTCAAAGAGCCTCATTAACATTTGTCTGCACCCATAGCTTTTGGAGGCTGTTCTGAAAGTTTGGATTCCAGCTGAATTTTAGATGGTCAAGACATGCATATTTTTCTGTGTATCTGTACCTATATGACATATTCAGAGATAGTGGTTTTATCTGCCTAACTAGCTGGTTGTATTTTTTTAAAGAGCCTCTAAATAGTTACAATTTTATATAATTTAAAAATACACTGGTGTTTATCCCTTAATGCTGCTAATACAAAGCTGAGCATTCTCTTTGAGGTAGGATGCAGCACATGAATCACAGTAATGTAACACTATGTATAGCTAATGACAACTGAGAAGATGCAAAATTTATACCTGTTCTTTTAAACTATACAGGCTTAAGTATCACTGGTAAGAGATTAGACATAAAGGTAACAATGTGGGAACAACGCGGAACATACATCTTGGGAGTGTGCAGAACTACAGACTTGCAGATGCTTAGGCCAAAATATTCCTTTCACTTAATCAATGAGCTATAAAATCACAACCTCTGTTACTACTGGTGGAAACTATCACATTGTGAAAACTATATATACTCTACTGTACCTGTGGTGGTTAATGCAGGTCTGCTATCCAACTGGACGTGGCCTGCAATTAGAAGAGGGTCACATATACATAGATTTTACAAACTACTTTGTATATACAATACTACCTTTTTACATGTTTTTTGCACGTTATTAAAGCCTTTTTCAAAAATAACATAACTATATATTGATACAGGAGGAAAGTTCACAAAGACACGAGAATAAACTTGCAGAAATCTAGACTTAGCTTTAGAAGCTTTAATGTTGAACAGCACAGGTAGGAGAGCAGGGGAGTGGCTTAAAGGAAGTCACAAGTGTTACTATTTACATTTAAGCCTCCCCTTGGCAAATAGTGATCAGGTGTGGTGTCTCAGAATGATCGCCAGTATCCTGCACCACAGGAAAAGGCTATTTGTTTTCCTTGAAACCTGACATGGAGGTCAGACTAATGACAGAACTGCTAAAAAAGTTGAGTGTTGACAGAACACTGCAGCAACACTTGTGCCTTTGTTGATAACAGGAAGGCAGAGATCTTAAGGAGCGAATCTGGATGTTAAATTTACACTGTGTTTCTGCCTGTGTAACTGAGACACGGCTTTTGCAATGCACTCCCCCAAAAACAGATCATAAAATGTTACAGTCATCAAACTTTTAAGACAGAAAATACTGTCATGTAGACAAAGGATGAAAACAGAATTCCTGGGCCAAAGGAAACTGGGGAAACACGATTTCCCTGTTATTTAAATTCTCCTCAGTTCCCAGTGTTTAGCTTTTCACTGCTACCCTCATACTGGAGCTTCATTCAAGTAAACACTACTTAAATTATCACGATTCATGAAGTTTTCTGCTTGCCTCTCGCAGTCCCGTTCTACCAGCTGATCCTGCCGGGAGGGCCGGGCTCTGCCCCGGCCTCGGCCCGCACAGCCATTTCCCTCACAAGCCATTTCCGCGTCGGCACCGCCGTCCTTCGGGGGCCCGGCACACACCGCCTTCCCTTTCTCTTTCTCTTTCCCTTTCCCCTTCCCTTCTTCCCGGGACGGGGAGGCCGCCAGCGCCGGAGGGGCCCTGCGGGCAGCGCTGCCCCTCAGGCATCCCATTCCAGTCCTGCTCCCCACACACACACAGCCCTGCGGGCAGCGCTGCCCCTCAGGCATCCCATTCCAGCCCTGCTCCCC
>VXBX01006882.1:420894-436678 GCA_013400415.1 Scytalopus superciliaris
GGCTTGTAGGCGGCCCGGCCCACCGACACCGCCGCCGACACCGGGGCGGGGCCGCCCTTCCCGGCCCCCTCAGGGCCGCCCCGCCCCGCCCCGCCCCAGCCGGGGCTGCTCCGGCACGGGTGTCACTGTGGGCACCGTGTCCCTGCGCGGTGCGGGGGCGTCTGTCAAACCCTGTGCTTGCAGTTAGTTTGAGTAATTTTATCTTTTAGTTCTGGATGCGTCACAGATAGGCTAAAGGGGAACCGTGTGAATATTGTTTTGATTTTTGTAGTGAAAACCCTGATTTAGGATGTGTGGAATCCCTCAGAAAACAGTAATATCAGGGCAAAAGCTAAACGTAAAGAACAGGAAATGGAAAGGAAGCTGAGAGACTGTGAGAGCAACAGGTAGAGTATAAAGATACATATTCCATTGTTTGTTTGTTTTCTTCTCTTTTCAGCCTCAGCATTTAATGTTTGTGGTTAACTGAAGAAGTTGGTGGGAAAAGTTCTTTGCAGAAGTTAATGAAGTCAAACAAAAGAGGGAGCTCTTTGTACACCTGTCCAGCGTTTTCCTATGACTTTACCAAGACTCTTGATTCAACAAAATAATTCCTGTGTAGGAATATACTTAAATGCTCTTCTAAATAGCAAATCTTGTTGAGGATGTGTGTGTATGTGTGTGTGTGGGAGAGAGAAGAGAAGCAATTCATGGCCTTACTTTAGTTATTGGTGATGGACAGTGTCTTTACATGACAAATTCATGCTGATGTGGGATTTTTACAAGAATGGAAAACGATGAAAAGTCAGTGAAAATGTAAAAACGTTCTCTGATTGGGGTGAATTATAGAAAAATAGCACCACAGGAATTGTGTTGTGTGTTCATATGCCATTTATTCAACAGGATAATTAATGGAGTGGAATAAAGTAAAATAGATATTAAGAGTATTTGTTACTAGAATACAGTGAGGAATGTTCTAAAACTATTGAACAGTTTGATAAAGTGGCTGAGATGGTCCTGGAGCTGTTTGAGTTTTGTATCAAGGGTACAGTCCACAAATCAAATTCTAATATTTTAAAAAATTTGTTCACACTTTCTATGCATACTCTTGCTGATTGTAAGAATATTATGTATAGACTGATGCTTTTTTTATGGCAGCAAAGGTTTTAACTTTAGATCTGCAACTTGGTTTTGTAGAATTAAGTCTATATGAATATTGACTTTTTATATATTTGTATTGTTATATAAAATGCGTGTGTGTATAAATAAANTATATATATACACACACAGACAGAGAACTTAAGATAGTTAAGAAGCTTTTTATTTAAGTTGAAGATTTAAGTTTTAAAATTCCTTTGTTGTTTGTGACCAGCTGTTAAATTCATAAAACTCAGAGCTACAAAAATTGCCCCAAGCTAGATGATCAGTTGATGTATATTAACTAGATACAAATTGTCTGAGTTTGTAGCTGAAAAAACTACCACCAAGCAGATTTAATATTTGAGTAATTGCTGCATTACAACAAATCCCATGGTTGTGGTCAATCTGTTGATTAATAGATGGCCCAAAGTCTACTTCCACAATAAGCCTGAAGAATCAACTACCAAGCAAGGCAGCACCCTGAGGGTTTCTAGTGACTTAGACCTCAATATGATGTAAGTCCTTCAAAGTATTCTGATTGCTGTCCTTTCTGTGAACTTCACATAAGGGCAGTGCAGTCATTTTCCAACCCTCCCAGTATGGCCATCTGTTTTAGCTAAATAAACAATGGCAATTGAAATGCAATGTGAAAAGTGGAAAAGAACACAAAATAACAACAAGAAAAAGATACTTTAATATCCCGGCTTTATTAGAGACTTTTGCTGTGGACTCATGTCTGTGAAATTGTCTTCCTACAGGTTCTGCAAAATTACAGTATTCATAGAGTGTTAATAATTTTCAAAAGACATTCTTTAAAGATAGTAATTGTTGCTAAAATAGTAATTGTTGCTAAGTTACATAACTGCTGATTGTGGAAAATGGTGTTTGTTTTTTTCATGGATGGTATGAAGTATTGAATATAAGCTCAGATATTGTACCGTGCAATGAGACTCCTTGTCACATGGTGGCTAATCCAGTCATAATAGCTGGCAACTTTTGTGTACACACCAGGGTGACCAGCCTCCCCGCAGTTCTCACCCCAACTCACAATGCCCCAGACATATGCCACATTTGCTGCATCAAAGCAGACCAGGGGTCCTCCTGAATCACCTTTGCAACTGTCTGTGGAGCCATCATAAGTACCTGAAACAAGAGGAAATAAAAAGCGAACATAACTCCATATACAAGCTAGAACACAAAGCAGAGCTCAGAGGATTTTTCAGGTCCATGTTGCTTCCTGACAGATGTTTGCCTCATGGTCACCAGTAAGGGAGGTTCTGAACCTCTTCAGTCTATTACTTCTCATTTCTTTATAAGTGCTGGGTCTCTCTTTTTATTTGTGGCTGGCCCAAATTCTCCTCACTTGCTTCGTTGTCAGTCATGTGAGTCTTGTTTTATCTTGTGCAAAAGAGAAGAGTTGAGCCACATTGTCTATTTTGTTGTAATAAGTAGCCAATAAAAATGGAACAAAAGCTGGAGGGGAAAGGTAAAAAGATTTGTAGGTTGATTCCTGTGGAAATGAAAATACCGTAATATGTGTGTATGCCTCTATGTCTGCCTTTGGTGTCTTCTCTACTCAGTCATTCATTGTCCAGTTTCATCTGTACATCCTCATTTTAATATGGGAGTGATAACCAGTTTCCTGGCCAGACTAATCTAACTTTGAAAAGTTAATTGTATTTTCCCAGGATGCGGTGTGGTAGAGGCAAATGTCTAAGCAGATGAATAGTTACATTCTAGTCAGTGGGGCTACTAATGTGCTCTAGGACAGGCATTTACTTAAATATGTTGCTGAATCAGAATCAAATGTAGTAAAGGTGGGAAGTTCAGAGCAGTGTAAACCGCTTGTGTGTCTAGAAAAACATAACTCAAATTACATGCAGAAATTTGTCCACATGATCATAGAAACTTGGCATACTCTCATCTGAAGTCTATTTCGACACAGGTATATAACAGTGGGCGCCATAGCATGTTGCCAATAGCAATACTGTGGTAACTGGTTTTTTGTCCTTCCCAAGTCTAGAAGATTCCCAGCCATTATGTCTGACCTTCTAAACTGTGGTTCAGAGATTATAGTAAGAAAATTGATGCTTGCCTGCACATGCCATTTTTTTAAAAAACCGTCCTGGATACAGTTCAGAGCAATTCTGAAATAAATTAACATTTCCCCACTTGAGGATAAATTGTTTGGTATAACCTAGAAAAGAAAAGAATAAAATTTTCTAAATTTAAAAGGGTAGCAAATATTAGACACAATATAATCCATTGAAAGTTATATATATATAATTATTTACAGAATATTACCTTCAGTAATATAAACCAGAAACCTTGAACTGCCAGTAACATTTACCCCATATGAATTGCAGTACATTGGCCATATATTCAAAATAAAAGCAGAGTGGTTTAATTGCAGTGTTAACTACAGTAGTTTCACTTTGTGACATTTTCACCCTTTCCATTTCCATGTCTTCCTCAGGTTTTTTTTCCTGTGTTTTCCATATTAAGGTTTTCAGACACTTGGAAACTGGTATATTGTTTTCTGTGAAATGGAGATGTAGCTGTGATTCATCCTTGTTACCTTTTTTCCAATTCGGCTCTGTCTTTTTGGGTTGAGTGGAGCAGTTATTGAAAAAACTGGTGAATTATGTATTCACAAGTCTAAGGAGATGCTCTGTTTTGTTCTCAGTCTCTTTACCAGCAATTCCCACGTGGGACTGCTACTGAGTATGGACAGGAGAAACCTCACAACCAGAATGTGGTAGCTCCAATGCCAGGCTGTAATGCTATGATCCAGAACAAACACTTCCCAAATCTTTGAAAGCGTGATTACATTCGACTTATCTGTCTATGTGCAACTGCTCTGGGCTAAACTCAAACATGGCTGAGACAGGATGTGCTGAGTTTGATAACTTGGCTGCAGGTCAGATCCTCTTGGGACAGAGGACAGGCTGTGACTATGGGCCCCTGTAAACTACCAGCTGGCACTTGATAGTATCTTTAACAGGTCTCCACAGCTAAAATAAATATTAGATGGAAAAAAGGAAAATTTCTTATCATCAGGATAGTTTTCATCCAAAGGTGTGCACCATATCAATTTACCAAGTGGCTGAAACAGCAGAGGAAGCAGTACAGAAAAGAGAACCAACAGTGATAACTGAATACCAAACTACAGCAAATATTTTCTGTACTCAGCCTCCTATGCGTGCTTTGTGCACAATTATTCTTCAGCCTTTTCAAAATGAAAGCTCATCCACAATTAGAAAAGAGTGATGCAAACAGTACATTCTTGTAGCAAACACGAAAGCAAATACCTTTCTCTAGTCCCCATCCAGAAATCTTGCATGTGTCACCAGTTTTGAACATATACTCTGACCAGGGGATACAGGCAGGTATGCTGTTGTGGTCCAGGAAGCATTCTCCATCCCCAGAACCACTCAGCTCCAGCAGAGCAATGTCATTTTCATAAGTTGATGCATTGTAATTTTCATGAATTATCACTTTTTTTACTCTTAAAGTATGTATCTCTTTGTCATACAGTATTGCATGCAACATTCCAACCCAGACACGGTAAAGATGGACTCGATTTGCCCTGGAAGGAACCAAAATACATTTTGGTACTTAACACAAGAACTGTACATTTCAACTAATTTAAAGCTGTAAACTTTTGCATTTTATCAAAGTTTCTCTGTTATATACGTATATTTTCTTTCTGGACTTGATGTTCAGTTTTTTCTGAAGTACAGCAAATTCAGGACAGATGATCCATGCTGAGTACTGCAACTAATACAGAAAAAAATGTTAAAACCCAGGCTCTGTGTTTAGTGTTGTGACAAAGAGAAACCAGGTGTTTATGCTGCTTTGAAAAAAGAGTGAGATGGTGAGATGGACTGGCAAATATTCCCTGTTTGGTCTAGCTTGTTCTGGGGAATATATGACTCCAGGGACATTCTGAGGGAACAGATCCTGGACTTCCCCAAGGTAGAGATGGGGAAGAGAGGAGGTCCTTTTTATTTCATTTCAGGCAGAATGATTACGCTGAACCTTTCCTGCGTGCTTGCCATCTGACTGAAGTATGCCATGTCTTTCAAAGTTATCATTACTTTTTCATCTTTCTATTCGCTGTCAAAATATTTTCCCTGAATCTTCTTCATTGTTAATATGGGTGAGTCAGTGTTTTAAATTGTTCTACTCAACAGACAAACAGAAATTAGCAAACAGGTAGCTGAGAAGCGCAATAATATCCAGTTCAATCTTTCTGCCTTGCAACAAGAAAATAATTTCATAGCTTGTTGTTTTTACCTGACACAGTGTGCAGCAGTCAGAACCCAACAGCCACCAATATAAACCCCTCCACAGTACACTGTTGTTCCTTCATTGCTGGTGTCTTTAATTGCCACTTGCCAAGGGAATTCACCCTGTTTAAACAACAAACACAAATAATGAGAAGTCATTATAATCATACTGTTTTCGTGCATAAAGGGAAACATCTCTTTATGTCACTTCATCTTCTTGACCATGTCTGATTGTAAATTACAGATCTGCTATCCAGAAGTTGTGACTTGGGCTCCATCAGATATAAAGGATATATATAATAAAATTCAGTAATTTTATTCAATCTTCTGACTTTGTGCGATGCTTCCTTTCCAGCTTTCAGTGAGGAAACTCCTTGTAGCCAGAGAAACAGATGTAGGATCCAACCTGGTTTGATCAAGTACAACATTTTTGCTGTATTCTGTTTCAAAGATGCAAATTTTAATTCCATTTTGCCATAATTGTTCTTTCTAGTTATGGTATTAAGTGTTTTTCTGAGTAATTTTCAGTGTGTACAATGCTCAATTTTGCAACTCCGTATTTGACTTTCTAAACTGTGCTTCTCTTTACTTTTAACTCACTGTGATGCCACTACTGCTGCAAAACATGAAATACACATTGTAACTGCTTTTGTTATTTCCATAGGTTCAACAGAAAGCAAATAATGCTGATTTAAATCAATGCTGAGTGAACTCATATCTAGTAAGTTTATTTTTTTACCTTTCTTGCAATCTCTCCACCTACGATTCTTTTCCGTCGAGTTAATGTGTGATTTGTAACACCGCAGTGCACTTGCGAAAGAAGTGTCTTTATCCTTTTTCTTTCTTTAACAGAAAGGAAAAATGTACCTCAGAATTCAGGTATACATTCTCTCTATTTGGATACAGGTTTATCTTTATCTTGAAAATTTGAGTGCTGTGAATATGCCAGTAGCTGAAATAGCAAGAAATCAAAGACCAAAAACTTTAGCATCTGTTTTTGCTTTGAAAATTGCTTTTGTCTTAGCATCACATTACTTCTCTTCATTTTCCAATGCTGCTTGCATTCAAGCAAATGATTTTAAAGCTGTTTCCCTAGATTTGCTGAGAGTTTACCTCCACCAGTTGCCAAAACATGCAGACGTGGGTCATCAGCCAGGATGAATTATTGTGGCACTCTTGAAATTAGTGAAAAGCGAGACAAATAGTAACCCCCAGAGTGCATAATACTAAATCACAAAGTCCAAGTGTCTAAGTGTTCTGGATCTGACCAGGTGGCTGGTAGCTAGAAAGTCACTAATAAGAGGGTATGCTGTTTTTGGAGAGCTAGTTACACTTACCTTCATCCATACTGTCATTTTCAGCACCTTCTTCTTTGTCTGTAGGAGAATAAAAAAAGTACTAAAATTATTGGCAAATATTTACTTGAATATATGTTTGTGTGCCAAAATCATAGTACAGGTTTTAAATGCATAAGGGCATAGTGTTTCACATGGAGAGCAATATTCTTAAGCCTCGTGCCTGCTGTTTCCTTTTCTGTTTGGCTGCCTCAGCCTACAAATGAGCTACAGCAGATACTAATTCGTAACTACATGACATCTACTCAGCTTTCAAAGACTAAGGAGCACATCTGCAAGGAAACCCTGAGAAATATACTTTTGTTTTGTTTTGTTTTTGATCTCTAAAGCAGTATCTGATTCTCCTCCACCGGGAAACAACAGAAATTTCTCCTGCTACTTTTGAAGCTTTCTAAAGCCCAAAGGAGCATTCAATAACAGGCCTGGGGTTTTTTTTCCCCAGTTTAGTTTATGCTGTTGTATAGTGTGTGCCTCCTTTGACAAGGTAAGGGAGGGGATCTGAATCTGGTTTGTTAGCTTTTATTCAAAAAAAGTGTCCATTGAATTCAGTTCCTAAGTGAGGGCTGAGCATTGTGTTTGTTCTCGTATCACTGACAGTCATGTTTACATTTAGAGTTCAGTTTACCTGTACTAATTACCATTTACTGGTAGTGTTTACTTTTTTGGCTTTAGACTTTGTCTCTTATCAGAGCAAAGAAAAACATCCTAATTTCAAAACAAAGCAAAATCTTTTCAACAGAGAAGGGAACAGCACAGAAGAATTATTCTATTGACAAACTAGTTGAATTCCTCATCTGTGAAGAAAATATTCCTGCTTGCCCTCTCTACACTTTCTTCACAAGTAGGGGATACCAGTTTGATAGATGGCCATGTAAACAAAAGACATAATCTGACCTAAGGCTCCCAAAACATCACCTGTTTCTTCCCTCTTTTAGTTCTCTTGCTATTCTTTTCTAGAAGGAAAAGGAAGAAAACGACATAACCTTTTCTTCCTCCTATATATAACATAACACTGGGAAGACTAATTCTCGCATGCATTTTGGTTCTGCCTATCTGACAAATATTTTAATAATATGCATTGTGTATTCTTCTAATTGAGTAGAAAAGAAACAAAAACATCTTTCAGAAGGAAACCTGCACAGAGAAGTCGAGCTTCATCCTCTCCTGTAAGGCAGTCAATTTCTTTGTTGCAGACATTCTTATTTGGAATACAGATATTTGACCGACAGTGAAAACTGTTGTCTCTGCACTCTGTAACACAGGAGAATTACAAATGTAAATATGATTCAGCAACCTTACATAGGGAGATTTTTAAAATAGAAACATAATATAATATCCATGTTGCAGAGGACTTAGCTGCTCATATGTAGATCACAGAAGCAGGCTCTGTATGTGTAAACAAAATGAGTACTTGGCTCTCCTCAATTTATGATCTTGAAGCTTTAAAACTTGAAAAATGTGGATCTCTGTTACCACTTCAGTACTGTACTTCTAGACTTGGGGGTCACTCCATACCAGTTTCATTCATAACACATGCCCACGCTCAACCTCAGCCAAAGGACCTCCAAATTTGCCAGTATTACTGATCATCTCAAATTAAGAACTGATGATTCTTGTGCCAGATCAGAGATCAAGCTGGCTTTTGGTTGACTGAGCTCAATGCTTAAATGCAGGGTTAGGAATCAGGTATCCTATTATGAAGATATTGAGTGTAGTAACTTAGTTCTTCTAAAATTCTTGATTATGTGAATAGGTATTATAAACCTGAGAAGTCCCTTCCTTTAATTTTTGTGATCACTTTGAAAGCAAAGCAGTGCTTGAATCTATGGCAGGGTTTTTTGAGCTGTTGTAAACTCTTATGTCAGTCTACTACTTAAGGATATATGTGTCTAATAGAAGATAAAGTAATTCTCTAAAAGTATCCTGTTGTCCCAGTGTGATCCAAAGACCACTGAAATTAGTTGAAATGCTTCTTTTGATTCCAGGAATCACGGTTTTCAGCCAATTCAGATGAAACAGCACTATTTTTGTCATGTGGAATCCAAATAAATGTCCTCTAAATATATGAAATCACAGGTATTTATTACATTTTTCTAAAATGCCTGCAACTGTGTTTCCACAATTATCAGATTAAATTTACTTAAAACTGCAAAACTACGAAATCAAGGTTATGGAGGGATAATGATGGGATTTGTAACCCACATTACTGTTTGGCACCTGAAACCAAAATTCTGAAAGTCTTCTGCATTCGAGACATGCTAGATGCATTTCATGTTTCTAAACATTTTGCAGATGTTGAAAGAATGAGTGCTCAATGAACAAGCAGTGTGATGGGAACTGTTCACAGATATTCTGAAGATCATCTTTTATTAGTAAAAGCTTTAAGAGAGGTCTTACCTTGGTTTAAATTTAGTTCACTAGGAAAACATTGTCATTGTTTAATAACTATGGGTTTTTCCCAACTAAAAATACATTTTCATTCCAACATGGCTCATTTTTTTTGTATCAATATTTAACAGCTTTCTAAATAATCTCATCTTATTTCCTCATCCTCTGAGGAAATCCAGATTCTCAGAGACCACTTGTCTGCCTCAAAAAAGTATATTATGCCAGCTTTTTTTTGCACTGGCCTATACATAAACTATGGTTTGATTGCTTTAACATAGTGATTTATTGGAAAAGAGACTTTAGCTGTCACTGTAAAAATTCTTTGGCAGTGGTTTTCTGCTGAAATGATTTTGAAACACCTGAGAAAGGAAATTATTACCTTTACAGCACAGTTCATCGCTTAGGTCTCCGCAGTCATTGATTCCATCACAGGTTTTATGCAGAGAAATGCACTTCTTGTTGACACAATGAAACTCACCCCCTGAACAAGCTGTGCAGCAAGATGAAAATGAAGTTAGTGTGAAATTAACAATAGGTTCACAATTGCCTAGGGAAATACTCTGCCTGCATATTTTATTCTGTCAGCAGTCTGGCCTTTCAACAGTAGGCATGTTGGGACCTAGTCACCTACATAGGAATCTTTTTTTGTTGTTTTGATTGCCTTCTAATCAAGGTTTCAGTGTGACCACTTGTTTTCCTCCTCCAACTTGCAGTAGCCTGGCAAAAGGGAATTTCATTTCTTCTAGGCAAGGACTAAACCAGAGATGATTCAAGTGACTAAGATGATGGATGTTCCCCGTCTAGAAAGAGCTCATCAAGAGTCTGTGAATAACTACTTCTGTAAAAAAACCCCTGAGACAATTCATAACTCTTCTAACCAGCAGTATCCCAGGCTGATATTCATCAGTCCCAAAGAAAGCTCACTACAGAGAATGAAAAGCTGTTAGAATTCATAACAAGGCCTTGATTCCCCTTTTATCAGTGAGAAACTGAGGAATCCTGAAACTCTCTAGAAGACACCAGCAGTTCTACTATAGTCATGCTTGGCTGGCTACAGTGCTACTTCTGTGCTAATTGATCTCCCTCATAGAGAACACAGTGAGTAGGATGTTGTCACCTGGTTCCTCACTAGTTAAACTGGGAGTGATGAGATTTGTGGGATACAATATATCTTGGTACCCTTGGAAGGGATGGCAGAACAAACAAAGCCAGGGGTGAAACACCTGTAAAAATATTTTAGGAGCAACAGTGATTTCCAAACTCATAAACTCAAGACTGTCTTTACTCAGAATTGCCTCAGTTGTCTTAAAGACTACAAAATGATTATTTAAAAAACTCAAAAGGGTTCAATGCAGGGTTGCTGTGGCTGAGAGTTCAGCAAACTAGGTCCTCATTATTTAAAATAAACTGAAAATGTAAGAACTCCAAATAGATATTAAATTTAAAAAACTACTGACCTCTGAGATTTTCATGGCACTGGAGGCTAACAAGTCCCTCATTACTATCTCTTGATTTCATCTCTATGTGACATTCAGAAAGACTTGTCTCTAGGCCCCTGCAAGTTATTTGCAGACAGTGCAATGAATTTACGGCTGATTCTGTGATGCTGGAAATGGATTGGTAATATTCAGCACCTCTGTGAAGATACAAATAATAATAACAACAAATTATATAATTTCACAATGGATTATTCACTGCTTTTATTGTTTAGAATTTATATTAGTTTCCTCATTGTTAAAGAATTTTGGTCATGCCCAAGAAAAAGAGCAGACTTACCATAAAGTTGTCTAGGGGTAAATAGGAGATGTTTACTTTGGAAGAAAAAGTCCTAATTTTTGCAGGTTGATGCATAGAACTGTCCCCAAATCCATATGTAGCTCTATGACAGTCACTGTGTATCATGATGGATAGAAAAGTCTCATTATGTAGCAAAACTTGCAAGCTCAGATCTCTGTGTGGACACAGGTGAGCCATGAATTGGAAGCCATCCTGCATGAGGTCAAAGTATTCTTGGTGTCGTCAAAACCAGTGCATACTGTGTAAGCTCAGGCCACTGCAAGGCTGGGATTAATAAATTTTATCTTTCTTGGGTTTACCTGAGCAGTATCCTCCCAACAGGGTATGTGTCCCCTTCCTTATAGGAACATGGACTGAGTAAATGAGTAACTAGAGACCCTTTCAATGAGACTCCAGGGCTGAATGCTCTGTCCCAGGGCAAACCCCTCTCTGCTATCTGAAGAGATACTGATCAGGACTAGGAAATACTTATTTCTCACTTAGAGGAGACAATTTAGGGCACTGCAATAGCAGTTTTAGTCTTCAGGTAGGGTTGGGGAGGCAGCTCTACCTGACTAAGATAAATTAGTTATACAGCTGTAAAATTACTATATGCAGAATACAGATTTGACTCTTTATAAGGAGCTGAATATGCAGCTCAGGTCATCAGTGTGGTCACAGGAAGAAGAACAAGCTGTGTGTGCCTTCAGCCATTTCGGGGGCCTAAGGAAGCAGTGGCAGCAGGGGCAAAGGGTGAAGGAAAAATCCCAACATTCTGGTTCTTAGTCTGGCTGGTGGCAAGTGGCAGAACAATTGTACCCTGTTGTCAGATAGCCTGAGAAACCCTACTCTGCAGACAGATCATTGCTCAGAGCTACTTGGGGAGTCATGTACTTCCCCTTACACAGACCAGAAAGAACACATTGGCCTTCAGCTTTATTTTAAAAGTAGAACAATTATGGTTTGCACAGCTGTAACCTGTAATAGAACACAGAAACCTGTGTTTTGGCTTTCAATCTGAGGTGTCAATTGAAGAAGTCTTACCAGAATATTGAAACGAATACATTGCTCATCAGTTTTCTGTCTTAACTGCTGGCTGACTGTGACTGACAATTCTATAAGCATCATTACTTTTTCAGATCCCTTGCAAGTTATCCAGAGATAAATTCCCCAAACTTACAATTCAAAGCCAAGGTCCTTGCAAGCCACGTTTGCTTCATTCATAGTCCACCCACTAGCACATACAAAACTGTTTTCCTTTTGATTCACAGGTTTTACTTGAAGCAAGCTTGAATCTCCATGATCCAGAGAGACTGAAAATGTTTCTAAAAAAAAAAAATATCCCCCCCAAATAATATATTATATAGAAGTATCTAGTGAAAAGACCACACAAAACCAAATCAGGACTAATTTTGTATTTACAGCCAAATATGGAAAGAACAGCAGACTGGGCATCTGAAGCTTCAGGTATTGTGAATTTTCTGAAGATTGACTTTGTGTCTTTGAGCCTGCTGCTTTTTCAAAATATACCAGTTTAAGGACAAATGAGGATAATCGACACATAAGAGTACCTGGAGGTCTGCTGAAGGCAGGCGGCACTTTAGTATAATGACTTTTATTAGGGGACTTTTGATAACCAACCAGTAACACTTGAAGTGAGATGACCATATCCTGCTTCTGTTACCTGTGTATCAAAATGTCTGCTGTGCACAGTGGAGCTAAAGTCCTTGGCTTAACACAGTGAGGCCGGACAGAGAGTGCACCAGGGACACGGAGGTTCTCCAGAACTTTTCAGTGGAACAGGAAAAACTGAATTTTGCCACCCTGAAGCTGATGGGCTGAATTGCCCCTTCTGAGGAAAGGGAGTGATGACAATGGGATGGAGACTGGGCAGGAGAGTCCTGGGCCTGGCTTGCTGCTCCTGCTGAGTTTGGTGGAGGTGGGGTTGGAGGGCAGGTAGGAACTGCATCTGCCTCTGCTAAAAGAGGCACCTGCCCACTTTGCAGGAGCCATTTCTCCTTGCAGTCTGGCAGGTGTTGAGCAAATGAAGCAGCTTGGGGCAGCATAAAAAGCAGGTGAGAACGAACAGCTGCTTGTCAGCATACAAGCTGCTGCTGGTTTGAGGGACAATAGCTTTCCGTTTTGATGAAATCCACAGTGCGAAGATGACTGAGGTGAACGTGGCTTACCTGCCCCCATGCACTCCCACACAGCAGCCTGACTCCATTCCTTGGACTCTCACTCCTGTGAGGTTTGTCCCTCTCAAAGATACCCTCTCTGCTACTGCTCACAGCAGGCCCTCTCCCACTGCCTCCATCATAGTCAACACCCAGCTTGGAAACTTGGGCTCTTTCATGTGTCTATTCCTTCACTTTCTACTTGATGATTTGAGCAACCTACCAGCAGCAGGGTGACTAGGGCCTGTCAATTGCTTTATGTTTTTATTAAAATCAACAGGTAGTGCCCATTTTCAATGACCTTTCATTTTCTGTTTCATGTTGTTACTAGTGCAAGAAAATGAACAGACTTTTTAACCACCAGTGTCTGATAAATGTTGGAAAAGAAAGTGTTAATACCTTGAGGCAGGCATTGTCCCTTGTGCAGAAACTTTGCTTTGGGTTGTTGACACTCATAGCTCTTTAGCTGACAGTAGGTACGGAAGTTCTTTCCATTGGTAGAGCAAACTGAAGAGCCATTCTTTGGGCACTGGTAGGGAAGCTTACAAAGACATTTCCCCTCCACGCATCGCTCCCATGGGTGACAAAAAACTTTCTTACAGGACTTGTCGGTGTATTGGTTGCTTAAGCATTCTCTTATGAGGTATGGGTCTTGCTCAGCTGGCTGGGTAGGTCCAACCTGCTGAACCTGGTTTTCCTCAGCATTAGATGCTGCATTCTGCAAGGCACAAAAAAAATTAAAAACAAAAGGGAGTAAGATTAGGGAGTGCACCAAGAGTTTTGCAGATCCCTCAACAAAATGTGCATTCATAAGCCTTTTCTTATCTAACAACCACAGAGTTACTAAAAACCATTTATAGTGTTTATTCCCTTGTTTTTGGCCATCTCATCTGTCTCAGTTTTTCTGAACTTCTTTTCTCCCTTTCAGATCATTTACCTGATGTGATATTCACTCTTACTAGTCTCCCACAAATTTTATACTCTTCAACCTTCACACATCAGCTGAAGTGCAAAGCAAATTACAAACATGTTTTAAGCCATTGGTTTATAACACATCCCAGCAATGGGACTGTAAACAGATCAAAACGTAGGGGGACTTAAACACCAGAAAAAGTTTTTAAAAATTGCAATTTTGGTTTTTTTCTAAGACTTTTTTATTGGCTTGGTTGACTTTGGATTCAAATGTCACCTGTAAATATTTATGAACTACTTAGAAGCAAATAAATCTATAATTGATTTGTTTTACCATGCGACTGCTCAAGTAACAAGTATCTTAAAGAAATTGGAAAATTAATTCCCTTCCTTATAATTCTTTTTCCTGTATCTTGCACAGCAGTGGATTTGCAGTGTGGTTGCTGGTCATCACTGGACTGCAAGACTCCAACCCTCCCCCTGACAGCCCTTGGCTGAGTGGCTCTGCACCTCGGGTGACTTTGTTGCTGGCTGAGTGCTTTTGCTTACTAACATCTATGGGTGGGATGAATGATGAAACATGAACAGTATTATATGGATGGAGTCTGCATAAAAATGGGAGAGAAAAGTTAGTCCTCAAATGCGATTTATCAGCTTTGACTGTGCCAATGGAATCGATAGAGCTGAAGTTTAAAGTTCTCATGAAGAAATCCTGGCTATAGTAAAGTCAGTGAGGATGTTGGGGCAGAATTTAATCTAACAACCCTCCCTTTAACGGTTGTATAATCTTATTCAACTCATCCTGGCGTTCTCAGGCCAGTAGAATCCAGACTGTGAGCCGGATCCGGCTTGGCATGACTCCCATATTGTGCTTGGTGTTTCTCCTGAACAGGAACAACAGGTGCTGATTTCTATCTCGGGACTTCCCTGAAAGACCTGGGTGGTGCTGACTGCTCAGCTCAGTTCCCGGGACGCCTCTCCCTGAGGACAACCCGCAGCAATCCTTCGGGACGCGGGACATGCCACACTGCCCTGTGGTGCCTCAAAGAACGGGGGCAGGGGGAACTGCAGCCCCTTCATGTGGTCAGCCGTGACTGCAAATCTGGTTTAGGGCAGGATCGCGATTAAAATCTTTCTGGTAAGCCCCAGGCAGAATCGGTACACTGACGAGAAAACAGCAAGCTGCAAACATTCAGGCTGGGCTAAAACAGACCTACGTAACACAAATGCTAGGAAAGGAAACTTAAGAGAAAAAAATCAGCTGGTCTTGCTTCTGCAGCAGTAAGGTGTTTTTAACCCTTTCTGTTTGCATAAGCTACCCCGGTGAAGCCCGCCTTACCTCTGATGCACAGAGACACAGGAGGGACAGGACAACCAGCCCCGCCGGGACCATCCGCATCGCCAAAGTCTGTCTCCCTTCGCAGGCAAACTGCCCTGCCTGGGATTCTTTGGAATGTCAGCTGTGGGGGTTCGTGTTTAATTTTTAACCATTAGGAAAATATTTTAAAGTGCATTTGGAAGTGAAGTACGGGAGCCTCGGCTCCTGACTCGTGAATCTGATGCCTCCAAGAGATCCCCCTCGGTCTGACTGGTTTATGGTTAAGGGCATGATCAGATAACACAAGTAAAGCCCTCGAAGTAAATGATTAAAAGCAGGCGCTTGTGAGGGAGACATTTATTCGGCCGGGGGGGGCTGCGCGGACACGGCGGCGGCTCTCTGGCTGCGGGCACCGCTCTCTGCCAGGCTACGGGGCACACGGCTCTG
>VXBX01006882.1:437005-459607 GCA_013400415.1 Scytalopus superciliaris
GTGTCCGGGGGGCTGTCCGTGTGTCCGGGGGGCTGTCCGTGTCCGTGTGTCCGGGGGCTGCCCGTGTGCCCGCGGGGCTGTCCAGCCTGCAGAAGAGGCGGCTCCGGGCAGCCCTCACGGCCCGGGAGAGGCCGCAGCAGAGCCGGAGAGGCCTCAGCGGGGCGTGCGGGGCTGGGAGAAGGGCAGGCGGCTCTACAGTGAAACACGGCGGGGCACATCAGATACCAGTTTGGAATTCCCTTTACCGTGGGGGTGCTGAGGCGCTGGCACGGGCTGCCCAGGGAAGCTGTGGGTGCCCCATCCCGGGATATGTCCAGGGCCGGGCTGGATGGCGCCCTGAGCAACCCGGCCGGGTGCGAGGTGGAGCTGGGACTGGCTGGGCTTGAAGGTCCCTCCCAGCCCAATCACTCTGTGATTCTGTGATGTTCTCTCTCTGTGCCCCCCTCTGTGGGNCACTGCCGCTCACCCGGCGCGCGAGCGCGCTTGCACTTACGGCACCAGCCTGCTTTCCGGCAGCGCGGGGATTCTCCCGGCGCGCACGTGCAGGTACGGCCTGTCCGTCTGCCCGTGTGTCCGGGGGGCTGTCCGTGTGTCCGGGGGGCTGCCCGTGTCCGTGTGTCCGGGGGCTGCCCGTGTGCCCGCGGGGCTGTCCAGCCTGCAGAAGAGGCGGCTCCGGGCAGCCCTCACGGCCCGGGAGAGGCCGCAGCAGAGCCGGAGAGGCCTCAGCGGGGCGTGCGGGGCTGGGAGAAGGGCAGGCGGCTCTACAGTGAAACACGGCGGGGCACATCAGATACCAGTTTGGAATTCCCTTTACCGTGGGGGTGCTGAGGCGCTGGCACGGGCTGCCCAGGGAAGCTGTGGGTGCCCCATCCCGGGATATGTCCAGGGCCGGGCTGGATGGCGCCCTGAGCAACCCGGCCGGGTGCGAGGTGGAGCTGGGACTGGGTGGGCTTGAAGGTCCCTCCCAGCCCAATCACTCTGTGATTCTGTGATGTTCTCTCTCTGTGCCCCCCTCTGTGGGGCTGGAGAGCTGCACGGTCTTCTCCTGGGGCCGGAAAGTGTCGCGTTCGGCCCTCACACGGATGAGTGAAAGCCACGCTTCTTTTACATCTCAAACAACTGAATTTTGTTCACAATTCAGGAGGCGGTAGAGAATGTCTTTTCGTGGCAGAGGAGGTGGAGGAGGAAGAGGAGGTGGCTTCAGCCGTGGAGGAGGTGGTGACAGAGGTGGCTTTAACCGTGGTGGCCGAGGTGGCTTTGGCCGGGGAGGTGGAAGAGGAGGCTTCAACAGAGGCGGATATGACCAAGGGCCTCCAGAAAGGGTAGTGTGTAAGTCACACGGAGACGTGGTATTTATTTAATGTAGAAGGACTGCTCCAGATCTTTAGCTTGTTTATTCTTTTGTTTCAGTGTTGGGAGAGTTCATGCATCCCTGTGAAGATGACATTGTTTGTAAATGTAAAACAGAAGAAAACAAGGTGCCTTATTTCAACGCCCCAGTGTACTTGGATAATAAGGAACAGATTGGCAAAGTGGATGAAATCTTTGGACAGCTGAGAGATTTTGTATCCTTCAGAAACGTGTGTGATGTACAGTATTGGTTTTTAAAAGCTAATTGGATATTAAATGGCATTTCTCTAGGATTTTAAAATAGTTCTAGGCTTGGCTACCAATTATATGTGAACAGACACAAGACAAGTCTGGCTGCAGCTGTTGGTATCAATGGGTGCTTCATTCACATTAAGGGCCTGTCTTAAAGCCTTTTGGATACGACAGAGTACTTTGAGTCAGGCAGAGATTTTCACTCCGTACCAGTGCTGTGGCTTTGTTTTGGATCTGTGGTGGCTCAAGTTGTTAATTTTCCTAGCTAACCAAATTTTCCAGTATAGGCTGCTCACCCATAACAGAGTTGGACCAAGGGCATGGATTATTTTCCCTTTGCATCATGGGGCCTTGGTTATAGTCCATCTAATTATTTCATTATAAAGTGAGTTTGCACTAGGATGTCCTGTTGCTCATTGTACACTTTATTACTGAAAGTGGGCTTGTGCTAGGATGTCCTCTGGCAAAGCAAGCCTGTTGACACAGGCATTAGTTCCATTCAATTGCCACTGCTGGATTGACAGAATCCATGACAAAAGTCGGGGAGTAACCCTGTAACATGGCAGTAAGACTGAACCTGTGTTGTTTGGTTGAGCATCAGTCACCAGCTACATGCATTTTCCTCTTCCACATTAAATATGAAGTAAAACATGCAGTTTTTAAACCATGTTAATGCTCTGAATCTATCAATGTACAGATTTACTTTTTGTATCAGAATTACTTGAATTGCAAAGACTCGTCTTCTTCCTACAATAGCATATGAAGAAAGTACATTGCTGGGTTTTGCAGCTTCTTGCCACTTAATCTTGACTTTTAATTAAGCAGAGTTGGCCAGCAGCTCTTTTTTATCTTGGGATCTGCATCCCAAGATCCTTGCATATTGGAGAGCCAAAGGATTTGTGCAACACTGTGTGGGATTACAGAGAGAGTGTCTGCCAGTGTCCTGTAGGATGAGGCTGGGCATGTGGTTCGTCCAGCAGTCCCTGCTGGCTCTTACCTTCCCACAGCCAGGCATCCAGCAGCAGCAGCACTAGCAGAGCCCTTGCAGCGTGTGAATTATTCCAGATAAGCCTTGAGGTCAGCCTGGGGCTAAAGGGGTCATCACTTGCTATGCTAATTTGTTTCTTGACTGTTAGATTTTTATGTACTCTTTGTGCTGATGTGTTCTTCCTTATGCCTTAATACATGGAAGGAAAAAATTATTTTGCCACAAATACTGTATTTGTAACTATGAAGGAATTTGAGAGAAATTGGAAATACTTTCTGCTGATCTAGTTGCAGTTGTGATGATGTTTTGCTTAATTTATAAAATACTAATTTAGAAAATGTCTGAATGTGCCTAATGTATAATAATAAAAATTACAATTTCTAATGTTTTATTACTGCTGTGCTCCTTAAAGAAACTAACAGTATTTTTCAGTGAAACTGTCTGAGAACATGAAAGCCTCCTCATTTAAAAAACTGCAAAAGGTCAGACAATCTAAATAACAGCATTTTATTATATGTCATCAGCTAGATAAACATAGTCTATGTCAGCAAATAACAAAAGCTTTACTTTAATTAAAAACTGATTGCCCTTTGTAAACATAGGTGTTAATTTCCTCTTCCTTTTCAGTTTTGTATCTGCTTTGTTCTTCCTCCTCCCTGCCCCACAGAAAAAGATGTAACAAATAAAAATCACACAAATATCTATATTTTAGTAACTTTTTAGCTCTGTGATTTATTTATTCTGTGTTTTCTGTATTTGGCTATTTGCAGGGGACAATTTGGGATACAGGGGTAATGCAAATTGTGGATATTTGTAAAGGGAGATATTAATTTGCTGTTTAGTCTTGGTATTCTGAAAGCCTAATGGAACTCTCTTCCTACAGTTTTACATTGATCCAGCAAAGCTGCTACCCCTTCAGAGATTTTTGCCAAGGCCCCCTGGAGAAAAAGGTGCTCCCAGAGGAGGTGGTAGAGGAGGACGTGGTGGGATGCGCGGGGGAGGAAGAGGCGGTGGTAGAGGTAAGATCCCAAGAATGGAAGCTGCAGGATGTTGGAGTTGTTTGGGGTGGCATAAGTTGTTTTGTTTATTTATGGGGTATTTGTAGTGGTGTTTTGTTTTTCAAAGGTGCTGTTGAGTACTTGAATATCAAGAAACATGATATTCATGTTTCTGTTTGACTCTCTAGAAAAGACAGTGATATCTTTGCAATGGCAAGACCTAGGCTTCTGTAGCAAGCTAAATAACAACTCCAAAGCATAGGGAGGAGAGAACGACAGAAAGTGTGACTACTAAGCAAACTGTTGGTAAAAGGCTGTAGATAATACACACAACTGTCATTGAAATCTATACTTTTAGTATGTTTAGAATCATAGAATAGTAGAATCACAGAGTAGTAGAATATCCTGAGTTGGAAGGCACCCACAAGGATCATCAAAGTCCAGTTCCTGGCCCTGCACAGGATAAGCCCAAGAATCACACCACGTGCCTGAGAGCATTGTCAAAACATTTCTTGAGCTCTGTCAGGCTTGGTGCTGTGACCACTTCCCTGGGGAGCCTGTTCAAGTGCCCAACCAACCTCTGGGTGAAGAACCTTTTTCTAATACCCAACCTAAACCTCCCCTGAGACAGTTTCAGGCCATTTCCTTGAGTCCTGTCACCCGTCACCAGAAAGGGTGCCTGCCTCTCCTCTTCCCTTTCTGAGGAAGTTGTAGACTGCGATGAGGTCTCCCCTCAGTCTCCTCCAGGCTGAACAGACCAAATGCCCTCAGCCTCTCCTCATATGGCTTCCCCTCAAGGCCCTTCACTATCTTCATAACCCTCCCTTGGACACTCTTTATATCTTTATGTTCTAAAAATCAGTATGGATATCAAAATACTTGAAGTGCAGTGTTTGAGAGAGAGGGGTGAATGACCTGGTAAATCTCACCTGTTGCTTTTTGGACATCACCTGCAATGTATTTACACCTCAATTAAAGCTGAAGTTCATTTTTTCTTACATGGCAGTTTCTTGCCTCTTCTCCCTATCCTGCCCCTTTGCAGCAAGGCACAAGTGGTGCAATGTCATTTGGTTTGTTTGCTTTAATGTCCTGTTGATTTTTATTAATAAATAGTAATTATTAATAATTGTAATAAATTATTGGTTAATACAGATAACTGATTTTGTGCTCTTATGAAATAAGTTAATTGTGGAGTTTTGTTGGTGTCTTCAGTATTTTGGGTATGGTGTATCAGACATCAAGCAATACCTAAAATGCTGCAGATGGTCCCAGAAGAGACAAGGTACTAGTAATTGACCTGGTAACTGTCCAGCAATGACAGTTTCTGTGTTCTTGTTGTTGTTTGTTTCCTTTCAGAAGGTGTCAGTGAAATAGGTTATGCATAACAAAGAATTTATATGCTTCTCAAAGGGTAATTTCTTTCTCATGTTTAGGAGGATTTGGAGGAGGAAGAGGTGGACCTGGTGGAGGAAGAGGAGGATTCAGAGGAGGCAGAGGTGGAGGAGGAGGATTCAGAGGAGGAAGAGGTGGTGGAGGAGGCTTTCGAGGTGAGTGTGTGGCTTTTACCATTCAGTAGTAATAATGGCTTCTGACTTCCAAAGGCTATAAATATTAAACAGAATGTTGTAATTTCTAATGTATTGTAGGTGTTTACAGTTTTATGCAAAATAAAATACTGTGCATCCCAGTAGCTTAAACCAAAGCACAATATTCTGCATTTGTTGATGTGTGTGTAAGAACATGTTAGTTTTTTGTATTCAGAAATGACTGTGAGAACAGATAACAATGATAAACTGTTTTGTTCTACTGACTCATTTAGTGTTATGTATATAACTAATTTGTTTTAAATGCAACTAAGATGTGAACTGTTTGATGTGAACTGTTTTCTGTATTTTTCTTTCCTCTTAAAATAGGAAGAGGACATTAAAAATGAAGCCATGAATATCTCCCCCGCTGTCTTACCGTGTCATCTGCAGAAGGGAAGAACCAGGAAACATTTTTGTAAAGGATCCTGAAAAAGTTTTTGTAAAGAACTTGAAACTGTAAAATGACAATTATTTTTACTGCTAGTGACTGTTGATCAACACATGAGGAGTGTAGCCCCAGGCGAAGAGCTGAAGACCACTCAGAATACACATAAACTTTTCTAATTAAGCCAGGATTTGATGTTACTCTTTAACTGTTTGTTTCTGACAAGCAGCATAGTCAGTGCTTTGATTTCGTGATGGAGTTTGGAGTAAACAGTCAATTGAAATGGGTCCTCAGAAGACCCTACAGGTTCACTACATGCACATTCATCAGTGTGAACCTGTTTCCTGTGTGTGACTGGTTCCTACTTCTCATCCTCCTTTTGTATTGAATCTTCTGGGTTGCTCTGAAATGGACATGCTATTTAAACAACCTTCATGAACTCTTTTTTATAAACTAAACTTAAAAATTTTGTGTTGATAGTTTTTTTTTTTTAAATTCATAATAATGTATAAAAGAAAAGATAGCAAAATATATTTAGTGAAGTTTTCTGTATAAATCTCAATGAAGGCCAAAGACGACATGATCTTCTTAGCAGCTGCTGTCTAATGAGTAAGACAAGGTTAGTACTATACTTGAGTGACCTAATTGTATGTAGTTACACTGATATTAAGGTGCTAAGGGTTTTTAACTGTCCCTGCATAGCCCCTTAGCCTATTTCTCTTGAGTTTTTGATATCCTGGTGCTGCACCTCTGTGGTGCTCTGAACTTGCTTAGGGCTAAGATTAAGTAGCCCATCACTGGGCTCCTCTGCACACAGTGCTTCTGGTTATGTATTGCTTAAAACTGGCATGAAAAAATTGATGTGAGTCTTTGGTCTCTTTAAATGGATACATTGTGAGGATTACTGAAAAGCCAGTGACTGTCTCTTCTTAAGGTTGGAGGAGGGCAGGGTGCCTCTGCTCTTGGACTTTGGAAATAAAGTAGGAGGTAAAAAGCAGAATCAACCTGGATTTCATCAGTAGCCAGGAGTCTCTTCACAGACGCTTACCAAGAACCTTTGAAAAGGGATCTACAGAATATATTTTGAACAACTTGTTCCATGTGAAAAGAATTACATTCCATGATTGATCATACTGTTACACTTTTTAATTGATCAATGCAATAATAGGCAGATGAATTATATTAGCCCTCTGCTTACAAAAAGAAACAGGTAATTTTTCAGCACTGGGATTGGACAATTACTGGTAATTTTAATAAATGTGACTATTAGTTTTATTAATCTCTGGAACAACTTGAAACAAGGTGGAAAAAAAAATTAAAGAATTCACCTAGGTGTGAACAGGTGCTGCATACGGTAATAGACCAAATGTTCTTCAGCTTAAAAAAAAGAAACCACAAACATTGAATTTCTGTTACATCTGCTTTTGTGAGAAGAAGCTGAGTCTAGTGTTTAGCCACAGCACTATCAGAAAGTGAGGGATTCCAGTTATTTGTGTGGTATTGCTACAGACTTACCTTTAACCAAGTCATTTAAATCCAGAAGTCTGAGAATGTTTAGGCTTTTGTTGCTATGCATTCCTAGGCCTAAATGACTTAGGGCTTTGACTGCCCTTTAACTGGATAAAATGCTATATAGGTTGTTGCATTTTGGGTGCACCAGCTTGCAGTTCAACAATATGGACCAAGTGCAACTGCAGCTGTTGGTACTTCTGTCATATTTGTAGCTGCATCCTTTGCTGTTCTGTATTCACTGATGCTGTAGTAGCTAGTTGTGGGTCGCTGAGTCAGATCTTTCCTTACTCATCACACTTTGGAAGACTAACATTACACAGTCCTCACTCTTTCACCCAAATTAGTGCTCTGCATTGCTATTCTCACTGCACGCTTTAGGGACACACTTTTCCCCAGGGTATCAGAAGACTCCTGCCATCACTTTTGAATTGCATGGTGTGACAGCTGATGTTTTGGTTGCAGGCAGTGCCACCTTGCAGCTCAGGATAAGGCGTGTATGCTTTGAGTCTCTCAGCAGATGGAGCAGTGAGCCAGCCTGGAGCATTGCGAGGCCAAAGGAAAGGCTCTGATGTCTGAGCGCAGAGGAGCTAAGAGCAATATCCATTGCAGCTCGAGGGGGAAGGTCGGCCTCTTGGTTAGAGGGAATGGATTGCAGTCCCAACTGGGAAATGCATGAGGAGCATTATGGCATGGCCTGTGCATACAGACAATGTTGGATGGATTTTATTCAAATATCCAGAGGAAATTTATAGTCTTGGATCTTTGTGGAGGTTGTAGGATGTTGGGATCTAAGAATGTCCTCAGTGATTGGGTGCAAATATGAGGAAACTGGATGTGTTTGCATATGATGATGCCTTTTTTTTTCTTCTCCATTCTGGGGAAGGATGGTTTTTGCAAGGCACATCCAGTCCCTGTTCTGCCTTGTCTTCTCTGTGCTATGACATGACCCTCCCTTCCTAATGTAATGTGGTAACTAATAGATGAAAATTCAGTGTCCTAAAAAAATTAAGATGACAGGTCTTGTCTGCAGTGTAATGCTATAATGAACTAAAACACAGGTTCTCTGATTTATATGACACCTATCACTCTGTCTTGAACTTTTTAGTCAAATGCTATCCAGGATTCTATCATGTGTTCCTGGTCCTAGTAAGGGGAATGTTTCAGTTTTATATAAGTGCTTACAGTTATCCTAGGCTGCTTCTGCAGAGAATAGGAAAGGGCGGCTCACTGGCACCCTGACAGAAGTAGATGTGTTGGCAGAAATGGGAAGTTTCAAGTAATTGTAATGTCTGGGGAAGAAAAGTCACGGTGCAGTCTGAAGTGAGCAGAGTGGGGGTAAGTTGTTACTGGTAGTGTAGGCTCTTGATGACTGGGTGTTCCCTGGATTTGCCCTCACTGGCAGCCTTTGGGACAAATAGCTGGGCCATCTAAGGAACTGCTCACCTGCCATCTGCTCCAGCAGCACAGAGAGTTGCTGTCCTGCAATACTCCTCAAGCTCAAGTAGGCTTCAGTGCACCCCACCCAGGACAAAGCAGTAGTGGTGTCACCTACCTGTCTCCTCCACTTGCCAGTGTCTGTATGTGCTTGCTGTTGGCAGAGGCAGAGCGTTCAATGACCGAGTCCTGTTTTCAAAATGTGTTTGCAGCTGAATGTGTTGGCCATGGCAGTATTGCACCCAGGCACAGGGTCTGGCTTTCAGCAGATTTTTAAAATGACAGCTGGTAAATCACTAGGATCTGATTGCTTAAAGGTGTTTAGAAGCCTGGAGCCTTTTGTCCCTTCCACACCAAAATTCTGGGTTTATATTTTTCTTCTATTTGAGATCTGTTAAACAGAGGGTAATACATAGAGGTGTGTTACAAAGCTGAAATTGTTACCCATTGAGAATGGCTTTAGTGCCCCTGTATTTCTTCTTGGAGGAATGTTTATTCATGTGTTACTTGCAGTTGCTGAGATAGGATGGTTCAATGTAGTTCATAGATTTGCTATGTTACTTGGTCAGAGAAACTGGATGAAGGGCAGAAAATAATTGGAATATTTTAACGTAAGTCTGCAGCAATGGCCACTGTAGAACAGAATAGATTCTCTCTGACACTGACTCACAGCTATGGACATTTGCCTGAAGCAGTGCTGGACTGTCACATACATACTGGTGCAAAGTTATTTGCAGTTGTACAAAGCATCACCTTGGCAAAAACCAGTATTGTCTCTGGAAACAAAAGGCGTAGCTACATGTGAAGTAAGGCAAGTAAAAAGCTTTGGGGAGTCACGTATTTTTCAGTTGCTGTAAAATTAGTCAACTTTAAGAAGAAACAGAGAAAATGTGATTGTACATAGGATGGACTGTACATATAAAAAAGTTGTGTTTTAATCAGAAGGTATAAAATTTCTATGGTCTCGTTAACTGCTACTCTACGTCTGGAATCCTATCTGAATATAAATTTGCTTCTGAATATAAAATTGCTTTTCTGAGACATTCAGCATTGCAAGCTGACTTCTGTGGAAGCTGCAAGATCTGAGGTGCTTTTGAAAATCTTGCCAAAGTGTCAGGGGAGGAAAGCAAAGATATCAAATTACCACTGTGCTTTTATCTTATGAGGCAGGACTGTGGTGCACTGGGGAAGTGACCTCACTGCCAAACAGATCATCTTTCCTTTTAGAACTCTCCCACCCTGTTCCTGCCTGATCCTCTTCTGACAGGAAAAATACTGTAATAATACACGTACTCTGAGAGCTGTAAGAGTGAGTGTAGATTTGGGGCATTAAAGCAAACGTTTTCTGGTAGAACTGACACATGATCCTGTGTAGTAATGATGACAAATGTTGTGGCTGTACAAGTTCTACACAAAAATTTTCTTTCTTCAATATTCAAATGGGTGAAATATGCAGGATGTCTGTTTTGGAGAGCTGAGGAGTGGGAAGGATTGTTTTATGAGTGTTTGACAGGTTGGGGAAGGGAGAGTTCTTCAGGTGTACTTCCTTATGGAATGGCTGTATTCCTCGATACTGCCTGTGTCACTGCACCCTTATTGCTGCTCAGAAGACAGCCCTAGTCTGGGACCTGCTTGCACTGCCTGTGAACCACATACAACTGAAGAACTACTGGTTGCTCATCCTTGTCACTTTTATACCCAGTATGAATACTAACTGGGGGCAAAAAAGTGGGACTGATGGGAAACAGCTGCTTTCTGATACTACATATGAACTCTTTGGGCTTATTACAGCTCATACTTATGCAGGATTTTTGAAAAGGTTTTTGCTTTGGTGTGCTGGTACCTCATCACTGAAGAGAAGCAAACATGAGCTTCTGCTGCTCAGGCCTTTGGAAAATGCCCAGTAATTTTCTGCCCAGTAACATGCCTTAGAAAATTTGCTCAAAGTAAGCTTACATGTTTCGTGTTTAGGAGTGGGAGGGTGTTCAGGCTTGTAAGGCATATTCAACAATAATTTCTGCAGACCAGGCTACTTTAGAAATGCAGCAGTTGAGTTTTCAGACAGTCATGCTTCACTTTAGAATTTGTTTTTCTTGTCTGTGTGAGCTTGAGAGTTTAAATCAAACAGAGGATTTTGAAGAAGCAGCTCTTTAAAGATTTGGAGGGATGGGCTTTAGGGTAAAGGTACCCTACTTTTTAAAGAAACTGACATTTGTGTTTTCATGCTGTACTGCAGTTTTTTGTGCTTCCTGTGATGATGGGAATTAGTTCCAAGCCAGGCTGATGATCAACTGAACTGAGTCAACTTTTGTTGAGGTTTCCAAAGCATTGCACAAGAGGTTTGAGGGAAAAAGTTTGGGGGCATGTGACAGTTAATCTCTTTAGCAGTAAGAATGAAGTTTAAGCACACTGTTGGAAATTTACTCAGTTCTGTGCTGCTCTTTGTTTTAATTAACAATCTCCTGCATAGATTGGAAGCATAAACTTCTTTCCACTTTAGTCCAATTAAATCGTGCTCGGAAGCTGTCAGTGGTGGGGGGGAACTCCGCCCTACCCCCTTTCTTTTAATTGTTCAGTGAGTCTGTTGAATAATGAAAGAATTTGCCTGACAAGGTTTTGTAGTTTAGTCGTCTTGATGAATTATTGCAGAGGATAGACGACAGTCTTGTCGAAAATGCATTGGAATGACTCATCCAATTCCTCAGAAAGTGACAATGAAGCTCATTCAGCCTTTACACAGACTGAGCACAACATAGTTGCAGCTTACTTAATAACAGCAGGTATGGGCATTGGCAGATTGTTGTGTAACTTTTTGAAATAGAACTTGTAGACCTGAATGCTCGTTTTGTGTAGTAACAGCAATGGTATTTCATTTTGTATTAGACAACTGTCTGATGGCTTTTCTACATATTTACTGACAAGTCAGCAATCAGCCGCCTGACTGAAGTATGTGAAAACGTCTGAAGTGTGCAGAAACATCTAAGTTTTCTGCTCTATATTTGAAGGCAGCGTTCTGTCTCAAAAATATATTTTGTTGATATGTAATTATAGAAGACAGTGAGAATTAGTTTCTGCCAGCTTGCAAAGGAGATAAAAATAGGGCATAGCTGTCACATCTTGCATTTTTCTGTGATGTGCTCCAAGCTATCTTGAGATTTCTCCTGGGCCACATGTTCTTAGTAATATATGTGTAGTCTGAGCATGTGAGCGGGTGTCTGTTAGGGGGATGTAAGGGGAAGGGTTGGAATGTGGCTTAGAGGGAGGGAGCTGGTTATTAATCAGAGAAGAGCAGACTCCAGTTGCAGCTGTATTTTTCACCAATGACATGTTAGAGACGCATGCTGTAAGGCTTGACATCCTGTTCGTTCCCCTTTGGCTAAACTTGAGTGATTATAGAATTACTTTTTTCCCCTTAAATTTTTCTTCTTGTGTAACCACAACTGCTTAGTCCTTTTCTGAAGCATCGAGCGCGATAGCAATGAAATATCCACCTAACCCAAGCCTGAAACCACAGGCCTTCTGTACCTGTATTACAGCAATTCAAGTCAGTTTATCAATACTTTATTCATAGACTCTACCATACATTTTCTATGTTATAGATAGATTTTAAAATACTTGGGAATATTAACTTGCTTTACATTTGTATAAAATAGTATTGCTGATGGTCACATTTTATTTAGTGTATCTGAAGTGGTGAGTATCAAATTGCTGTTCTGGTCAAGAGGGTATTTTTGCATGCAAAGACAATAATTTATTTCAGGTCTTTAGAGAAATCTAGAACAGCTACACAGATCAGTAGTCTTTTCAAGAAGCTGTAGAGATGGATAATGGTCAAGTGTTGGGAGGCTAAATATATTCTGCAATACTATCACACTATTTGCAGATAACTGAATCTATTAGGTGCTGCAAGTAAGTATGATGCCTGCTGTATTTTGATTAAAATTGATTATATTGTATGTAACAAGGTGATCTTTTCAGATAGTTTTGACCTCTGGTGTAGGGATCAAAGCTATCATAGATGATCATAGGGTATCAGTGGAATCAGCAGAATCAACTCAGCTCTTCTTTTTTGATCTTGCATGGAAATTACATGTTTTGGGAAAAAAGTTGGATTACTTTGCAGTTTTGGGGGTTTTTTTAATTATTGTTGTATTTGGGGGAGTCTAGTAAATCTTTCACTTTCTTAATGAAAAATGGTTTTGACAGTAAGGTCTATAACATATTTACAAGTATAATTGATTGCTTTGCAAATGCCTGCAGCAAATCTCACATATGGAAAATTTAAGCCATGTTAATAAGCAGATGTCTAATAATAAGAATGAAATCTGGGTACAGATTATCATCATTATGCTGATTTTTAAAAGATTTGAGTGCTTCTCATTTTCTGAGAAGGAAGTAATTGTTAAGTATTGCACTCTGCAGTGGTCAGTGTATTTATCTTTGTGATGGCAGCAGGGATGCTCAGGCTGCAGGAAGCAAAACTGCCTTGTGGATATCTTTCTGCTCATAGTGCTGAAATGCTGTGGTATCATTTAAAAATGCTAACTGGAAAAGGAAATTACATTTATATCCATGTTATACATGGACCTTACCTTCATTGTTTTGATGCTACTACCTAGCATTGCCTAGTCCAACAGTAAACCATGTCCTTAAGCACCAAATCTATACATCTTTTAAATACTTCCAAGGGATGGTGCCTCAGCCACTTCCCTAGGCAGCCAGTTCCAGTGCTTGATAGCCCTGGAGAATTTTTTCCTAATATCCAAAATAACTCTTCCCTGATGCAACTTGAGGCCATTTCCTTTCACCCTACCATTTATTGCCTGGGAGAGGAGGCCAGCCTCCACTTGGTACAGCCTCCTTTCAGGTAGTTGTAGAGAGTGATAAGGTGCCCCCTGAGCCTCCTTTTCTCCAGGCAAAACACCCCCAATTCCCTCAGCTGCTCCTCTTGAGACTTGTGCTCTGGCCCTTTCATCAGCTTTATTGCCTTTCTAAGGGCACTGCTTAACTCCTGCCTGGAGAAACTTTGTTCAGCTACTTGACCTGATCCTCAGAAACAGAGAAGAGAGCATTTCTTATATCTACTTTATTTTTTCTCACTTCGTTCAAGATGGAATTACATTTTGCTCAAAGCATTTTCCCCCTATTATTAATTTGTTTTAGTGATAGTAACATTGTAAATTAATATAGGCATAGCAATTTCCACTTTTTCTTCCCTATTTTGATTTAGTTTGATTCCCTCCCCCTTCTTAAAATTAAGACTGGACTCTGAATCACTAAATTTGTGTGTCTAGCAGGATCTTTCCTTCACCCTGAGGATATGAGTTTACGTCCTCTATCTATCTGATTTCATTCGTGATACCTGCAATATCTGTTAAAGCATGCCTTATAAGAAGCCTGTACTATTTTATAAACTTGTAATTCCTTTTGCTACCTCTCTCCCAAGAGATAACATACTGCCTGTCAACAGGGGAACTGAGAGAACTGGCACTGTGAGTGTTTTTTACTATGGTATTCATTTCAGATCAGCTCCTTGTTTTGTTAATTGTAGGAGCACATAGCATGACAGTGTCATCCCTGAAATGTGTAGATACATCAATATGATAGCTAATGGCATCTGTGTGGCCAATAGATGTTGGACCTTCAACAGGAGACCTGCACCTGAGAACAGATATGCAAAAGAGAGAGAGCCAAGAGTCAATTATAATTTTGCCTCACTTGATTTTAAAATTACTGAATCTGATGATAGAATTTCTTTAATGTAGGAGGTAGGTACTTATTAATAAAACGTTGCAGTGAAAATCCTTATACGAGTTTTAGATATAATAAAAAAGGTACCGAGGTGAAGAAGATGGATCTGCTTGTGGAAGTCCACATTCAATATGACAGCCACTCACTCAAGCTCCTTGCAGAATTATGCCTCAGATCTGTGATGATGAAAACTACAGTGTTTCAAGTCATAGGTGAAACTTTTAAAATAAAATAAAACAAAACAAGCAAAAATTCTGAGGGGCACTGCCATGTATAATGTGTTATGAGACTTTCACCAGTGTAACATTCCACTATGCACTTGGCAATTTAAAATGCCCAGGCTATACAAATGTCTATAAGTTTTGGATTTGCTTCAGTGATACTGTAGCAGCTGTGCCAGTCTAGAGAATCTATGAACAGCTTACAAATTCCTCTTATTATTGAAGGTTATTTTTTTTAAAATGTCTGTATTTGTTTGAACATGTTTGAATTCTCATTGTATTGGTACGGGCTGAGAGTCTGTCTCTGCTGAGCTGCAAGATGGAGTTTTTAACCTTACTGTTTATGAAAGCTTATATTAATACAGGGTTAGCGAAAATTAAGAGGACGAGAATTTGCTCTGGCTATCTCTACAACAGTCTGGAGTCTGAAGAGAATAAAACCACAACAATTAAAAAAATGTTTTTTTGGGAATGCCATATAAACTCACTCCAAGAGTCATGCGGTCGGCTAGGAAGGGGGAATGGCAGGAGAAAAGGAAAATGTGGAGGTTTTAATATAGGTCACCAGGATTAGAAAAAGCTTCCTGATGCACAGAGTCCTGGGCACCTTGAAGAGGATTAAGTCAAAAGCAAATTTCAGAGGGATTGAACATGAAGAGAGGAGCATTTTAGCTTTAGCTTTGTTACAACTCTTTGACTCCTGGCCATTTCTTGTGTTGCCGAAAGATAGAGTCACAGTTGAGTCAAGCCAGACCAAAAAGGTTTGAAAATACACAGGTTAGTGAGACGAGCAAATTCAGTGCCAAGCTGGACTTTTCTCATGGCTGTGACACGGTCCTAGAGGCTGTCAGGTAGAGGCAATAGCGCTGGCCCAAGCCACGCCACTGTGACCGGCTGTGCAGATCATCCAGACTGCTTGAAAAGGCTTAGAAAATACACTTTGAGCAACCTGAGCCAACTCTGAGGCTTTGGGACCTCAGGAGCAAAGAGAGGAGTTAGTCTGGCCAGTATAGTGATACCAAAGTCAAAACTTCTATATCCTTTTTGCCTGGGATTCTTGCCTGAATGCACAGTGGAAACTACCTGCCAAGAATGGAAGATCTCAGGTGTGGCCAAGGGCCTTCTGCTACATCAGCTGCATAACTTTTTTTCCCTCTGCTTTTTTTTTTGCCAGTCACCAACTGTATTCTTTTTTATCATGGAAGTCAGCACTATACTTGAGGGCCAGAGTGTTTGAGATGCATTTGAATTTCTGCTGTGATTGTTGTCACTGCATTGGAAGTCCCAGGTTTGGCAAATGCTCCATGTTGGCGCTTACTGAATCCAAGTGAAAGTTGCCTATTTGGAAAAGCTTTTCCCTCCTTTTCAGGTGTCTGTCCTTCTTGCCAAATTGCCTTTAACTGACTTGCTTGTTTGGGACTTATGTATCACAATAGGCTGCATTTTCTTATGCATGTGTATGGGCTGGTGTGTATCTTTCTTAAAGTTTCCCTTTTTCTGTTTTTACAGGAGTGATAAGCATTTTCAGTAACATTGTTGTATTAGGCATCTTTGTTAAGTACAAAGAGCTTCGGACAGCAACCAATGCAATTATTATCAACTTGGCTTTTACTGACATTGGTGTTAGTGGCATTGGTTACCCCATGTCTGCTGCCTCAGACCTGCATGGAAGCTGGAAATTTGGATATACTGGATGCCAGGTATTGCAATTCAGTGAGAGAGAAAATTCTGAGCACTTAAAAGCAAATTGAGAAATAAGTACTAGCTCTGTTTGGTTTTAGCTCCTTTAAGAGATGAGATGGAAATGCAGAATTTGACTGTAGACCTGAAGCTGATATTCTGTAATGTCAGCAATTTCTGGAGACAGTATTTCATATGAATTTCACTTTAGGCTCATAATCTGTAAACACTAAACTAGGGACCTTGTATCTATCAACTAGGGATTTTAAAATAGCTTTAAGAAAGCTTACAAAATCAAATCCCAAAATGAAGGTGGTTATAGTAGCACATGTACATTTGATGATTGGTCTCCATTAAACACTTAGCCTAGTTTTAAAAGCCATCTATTTTTAAGAATAGACTGGCTGAAAGAATTATACTTTCACAGCAGAGGGATGGTGCCTTTCACTCACTATCTACTGTGATTTAATTGATGGACTGTTGGGCTTAAGTGCCCAGGATGGTGAGTAGTAATGTGAAGGCATATGCTGAAAATATGTCTCTAGGCAAACTTTGTAACAGTATGCATTTTGGACTTTTACATTATGGATGCTTATAACAATCTGACATATCACTTGCCTCAGTAGACAGTGGCTTCAAGCTCAAAATTCAGTCACTGTTTGACAGGAAACTTCACTTTTATAATATTTGCATCTGGACTGATTTGTAGTGTGTCCATGTTGGTGTGAAATCTCACTACCAATGCTTTGAGAGTTAAGATGACTTGAAGCACAACTCATGTCAGCCTAAACTGAATGAATCCTGTGATCTGAGATTGTTGAATATCATGTGATTCTATTATAACTGCTGGTGGCATGTGGTCTGGCTCAGGGCTCTCTATTTCTAGGGTGCCAGTGGTAACACAGCCCTCCCGGTCATCCTTCCTGGTCAGGCTTCCCATGGGAGGATGGGGCAGATGCCTTTGGAGCATGCTGGGATTCCAGCAATTGTGCAATAAATCTGACATACATAAAAATGGAGATTGAGGGTGTAAATAAGTGTGCCATATCTGTGACATAAGTGTAATTGTACAACAGATGAAAGAGTGATAATTCAGAACCTCACATTTGCCAAAGCTGTAATTTTTTGGTAAACCAAATGCTCTTCAGGTTTCCTTAATATATATTGAAAACATGAACCCTTCCAAACTCTGAATCTCAAAATTTACTTATTGAAGTATGATGTTTCTTTGATTTTGAGACTTGTGCCTCTAGGCTGTTTGAAGTGCACACAAGCAGGTTGCTTTTGAAGTGTTTAATTTTTAATGAGCCGTCTTCGAATTGTCTGCACTGAATTAATTCCTTCAAGGCCTTGCCTATGGAAGAGAGCTCTGGCTCAATGTGATGTGTTGTAGTGCCTTTGATTCAGTACACAAATTTGTGCTTGTACCTTTGAAACATTTCTCAGGAAGGATTTTCTTGTTTGTTCTAATTCCAGATCTATGCTGCCTTAAATATCTTTTTTGGGATGGCAAGTATTGGTTTGCTCACTGTTGTTGCAGTTGATCGCTATCTGACAATCTGCAGGCCTGATATAGGTACTGTACCTACAGTGAAAAGTCATTCACCGTTGGGCTTAAAAGAAATAGAAGTCTGATTTGATTGTATTGTTTTCTCATGAATGACTCCATAATGACAGTGCTGGGCATATTTCGAACCTACAGTACTTGGTTAAGTAAATTATCTCTTTAAAGGCTGGAAAGATTGAGATATCTGCAGTATGAAAAAGGTATGCCTCAGTGTTTGGGAGCATAAACCTTTGAATGGGTCATTATTAACCCATTATGTGCTTGCTGGAAACCACTTGTCAGTCTAATTTGACACTGGGAAGAAGCAATAGATGACAACAACTTGTGATTGTGTATGCTTGGCCACAGGGAGAAGAATGACTACCCGCAGCTATGCTATTCTAATCCTTGCTGCCTGGATAAATGCAGTCTTTTGGGCTTCCATGCCTACTGTAGGCTGGGCTAGCTACGCTCCGGATCCGACTGGAGCAACGTGCACAGTAAATTGGAGGAAAAATGATGTGTAAGATCCCCCTTCACCCTTTCTTTTAACTTTGCTGTCTCATTGAAGTCTAAGATTATTTAATTCACCACTATATAACTTCTTTCTGAAGTATGAAGCCTAATTTTTAAAAATAATTTAAAATAATGGAAATAACATAGGGCAAGTCTAGCAAAAAAAAACCCCACAGGAATTGAGCCATGCTTTAAAATGGCAAGACTTGTAGCTGTGAATGAAAAAAAAATAAAGCTAAAGAAAAATTTCCTTATTATTTAAAACCTTGTTATAAAACTTCATAATCAAATCAAAATACTAAATTCTTTAGTAACTTTTCCTGGATGACTATTTGTAAGTTACTCTGTTTTGTTTTTCTGTCTTATCAGGTCCTTTGTTTCCTACACAATGAGTGTAATTGCTGTTAATTTTGTTGTGCCCTTAACAGTCATGTTTTACTGTTATTACAATGTTTCCCGGACAATGAAACAATATGCCAGCAGTAACTGCCTGGAGAGCATTAACATAGATTGGTCTGACCAAGTAGATGTGACAAAGGTAAATGAGCTCATGTTTAAATGTGTTCTTATGTGTTAAAAGTCACAGGGGCAAAGGAACAGTGCAGCCTTTTAAGCATTTCTGTTTCCTACATTCCCCCTTTTCTTTCATTCTAAGTATTAACTGAAATTGAGCCTTGGTGAAAACTCTTGCTAATACTCTTTCCAGAATACTTACTTTGAAGGCTGGGAACATCGTGGATTTTCCTTGCCTTTGCCTTCTGTCATTACCCAGAAATGCATCTCAGAGGTGCCTTAGAAGAACTTTTGCTCTCTGTCTGCAGAGTCCTTAAGCTTTCTGCTAGGTTCACAGGTGTGTCTGGGCTGAACTGGATTGGTCAACTCTGATTTGAACTCGTGGCATAGGAATGAAAGTGGATTTCCAGCACCCAAGCCGTGTGATTTCAATCCCTTGTTCTTTCCAGTCTGTTGAGCTTATCTCTTTCTCGTGTAAACAGTAGCAAATTTGAGTTATGGCATGAAATGATATATCCTTCCTGGAAGGCTGACATTCTTTTAATGTATGAAAGTCCTTGAGAAATCTTGAGGTTCTCTAGCTCCTTTGATTTTGTGTAAAAATGTGATTGATTGGTTGGGCATCATGAGAAAGTGAGAGAGAATTGCACAGAAGAGTATGTACCTATGTTTTTTAATTGCTTGTAAATGCAAACTTAACATTCCTTGGAAAACTTTCTCATTGCTAAATTCTGAAAAGTGTTTTTACCTAAAAATGATAATTTGAACATTTCACTTTTATGAAGGACTTTCAGAATGCTTGAAACTGAGGACTCAGTTAAAAATTTAGACCCATGTTTTTGAAGAAAATGCCTTTTTCCTGTTTTGCACTTAAAGACACTAAGCTATATTTAAAACAAAAAAAAAGATTAAAGCTTTGGAGTCAAGCAGTATCCTTCTTTAGATTTTGACTGCTTGCTTTTCACAGATCAGTGTCTTCTAAGTTATCTGTGCACCAAGCTTCTAAACGAAAGGGTTCTTTCTATCATTATTATCAACAGGTATTGCGTTTGTATTTAAAAAGGAATCTTCTGTGGGAGAGTCACTGCTTGTTTGTTGGTTATGATGTAGAGCAGCTCATACAAGCTATCTGTTTATTTCTTGTTTCTCATTTTGCTAATCACTGAAAGGCTGAATAAGGATATGTAAACAGCACTAGGGAATCCTGTGTGTAAAAAAAGCCCTACAGTTTGTTTGGTTTTCTAGTGGTTTGTTTTGTCCTCTTTATTAATTCTAGATTTCCATTCCAGTTCCCATTACTGATACATGTCCATAGCAAAATCCAGAAAAGTCTGCTGCAGTTAATACATCTCCTGCCTTCCCACTACTCCTAGTTTGTGACTGTTCAGGTCTAGCTGTGGCATGGTGTGTTCTGGGGTGTGAGCCCCAACATGCTCTGACCTTTCTCTGTGGCAGGCAGGCAGAGAAGACATGACAGCTCAGGTATCTCCTCAGTATGATACTTGAACAAGGCTGTCGTGCTTCACTAAACCAACCAGATGTTTCTGGGTTCCTTCAGTATTACATGTCCTAGAGCATTTACTTTCTTTTATTTATCTGTACCTAAAATGTTTTCATGAAATGTTTTCATCAACAGCCTAAATAAACATTTGACTCAGATTTTTCTCTCTGTTCATATTTGTTGTTTGTAATAGCATTCCAGAGTGACCTGTTATGGGGGTTGTGATTCATGTGTTGAAGTCCTCTCTGGTCATTTAAACTCCTGATGGTGAGATTTAACATAATTAGTAGTGCTGACTGGAGAGGAAGATTGTATGTAATGAAATGACAGTATGCCAGATACATGGCAGTGAGGTGTGCTATTAAATCGCCAAATGAGATTTCATTCTAACCTGTTAAAATGTGTCAGATGTGCTTATTCACATATTATCTCATTCAGGATTGCTCTATTTTCACACAGGTGCATGTGCTTTTGTTATGAGGTCTTCATCCTGAGGTAATACTGGTTATGTGTCTGTTCCTCTTGTTTTACAGATGTCTGTTGTGATGATTGTAATGTTCTTGGTGGCATGGTCTCCATATTCTATTGTGTGTTTATGGTCTTCCTTTGGAGACCCAAAGAAAATTTCTCCTGTAATGGCCATCATAGCTCCTCTATTCGCAAAATCTTCCACGTTCTATAATCCCTGCATTTATGTCGTTGCAAACAAAAAGTAAGTGTTCCTAATTTAGTACCAATCTACTTCACAGTTTTAGCATATCATCTGACAATAGAAAGATCATCTGTAAAATATGACAAACTGAATAGTGAAGAGCGTAGGGTAAGCCACTGCTAATTTACCAAAGATAACCTTTTGAACAGGAAAGTCTAAAATAAATTGTTTTGATCATCATCAGAACATACTGAATTAATAAATATTTTTGTGAACATATTAACATAGGTTTTGTAAGAGTTTTGGAAGTCCCTTTGTCTTTTCTCAAGGGGATTCGTTATGGAACTTGGATTTTATCAGTAGTAGACTGGTTTTAATGACTATGGCCAAAATGTGTGGCATAGTGACATGTTACTGTGTAGACTTTCTTGTTTGATTTGGGGTGTATCATATTCTGACTGATTAGGATGGATTGACCTTTTTCATTAAAGTGAGTAAATTAAGCCTACTCCAATTTGAGCAAGCATAACACATGCTCTAATCGAGCCAGTTCCTCTGACTGAGGTCTGGGTTTTGCAAAGAGGCATCCTTTCTTTTTCTGCTACCAACCTCCAAGCAGAGCCTGTGATCTCTGTCTAGGGGATGTTGCTGAATCAATGAAAAAACACCTGGGGCTTTCCTATTCTGTAAGTTCATCTTTGTCATGGCTGTACTCTCTCCTGGGACAAGCAAAAGCTGCTGTGATCCCTGTTGTAGAAGAAACACTGAAATTGGCTGTACATTCCTGTACACAGAAGTGAAAAATACCCAGACCCTTTTGAATTCCAAATACACCTTTTTTATTAAGTAAGTTTTACTTAAATTGACACCAATTGTAATAGTTAAGGCCATCTTACCCAGTTTTTTTTTTTTTTTTTTTTACTTGGTTCTGCAGCTAATGATCTGTTTGCCCTTTCTTGTCCCTTGCAGGTTTCGGAGGGCAATCCTGGCAATGGTGCGATGTCAGACAAGACAAGAGATAACTATAAACAATGCTTTGCCCATGAGTGTATCTCAAAGTGCATTGACATCATAGAACTCCTGTCATTTGCCTGCATAAGTTACGTGGAAAGAAGTGAAATCTGGGTTAATTCGTCTTTTGGATGATCAATTTTTTGGAATATCAATCTGCCCCAGCCAGCTGTTTTGTGTTAGTCACAGTAATCTTTTTTGGATAAGTTAAGAATACAGAAAGACAAAATGCGCTAAGACTTTATTTTTGAGAGTGAGGTTTATTGACCCAGTATGTCTGTCCCAAACAAAAAAGGCTAGTGAAGTGGCCACTGTGACTCCTACAGAGTCAGACAAGGTGACAAAGGGGCAGGGAGAGACTGAAACAGGAGGTGCTTAGCTTCAGTAACCCTAGATTTTACATTTGTAATTCCTTTCATGAATTACTTTCCACTGACTTCTCTTGAAAGTTTTCCAGACTTGAAATATTCTGGATTCTCCCTATGGCTGTATATTTCTATACCAAGTGTCCATGCTGATATGCTTTGCAAAATTCTGTGAATATGTTAGGATGTCAAAATATCTAGCCAAACTCTATAGAACTTTTTAACAGCTTTTAGGATTTTGAAGGAGTTTCAGGATATTTAAAGTATTTTTAAAGTTTTGAGTCAGAGAACCAAATTAATTTGGATGAAAGACGACTTTTTTTTTTTGTTGTTGTTTTTTT